>OY282560.1:298308661-298594727 GCA_958295665.1 Tipula vernalis | reverse complement strand
CACCCAGATCTAATACCCTTATCATGGTTTTCACATTTGACTCTCACGGCGAGTTGAAGTCGGCGAATTTAATTTTTCGTATTATAGTCCTCACCGTGAACAAGCTCAAACGTCAAAATTGATCGCCATTTATTTTTAGGCGAATCCTTATAAAATTTTTGTTTTATCTTGACAGCGACTTAAAAAATAGAGAATACAAGGTATGTATATTTTAGAAAAATTATAATATTTTTTGTTATTATTACGTGTAAACCTAGATATTAGAAATTTTGACAATATTTTACGTGTATTTTTTTAGAAAATCAAAAACAACCAATCACAACCAATTTACAAAATTGGAAGAAACCATAGAAAAAAATCCTGATATCGCGAGGGGATTTCCGAGTATTGGTAAGAATAATAACTCCGTAAATTTATTTTGTAAAGAACTGAGTGTTAAGTTAAATTATTTTGGGCCTCCCGTGAAGGAATCTGTTGAATTGAGAAAGGTAAATTTTTTGAAAAATATTTGATAACAGTTAAAAAAATTATATTTATATTCTGTGTTCCTATATAGGTTTGGAATGATTTTAAACATCATATAAAACAGAAAATTGCCATGAACAATAAAGAACTTAAAGGTACTGGAGGTGGTCCAAAGAATTCCCAATTTACGTTAAGCCCACTTGAACAACAAACTGATGCACTTTTAAATATTACTACATCTGGTGCCCCCAGTGGTAAAAGTTTTGGATCAAAACCATCAACAAGTCACAGAAGTGTAACGGTGGACCCAGAAATGTCGATAGATATTACACAACCATCACTACCAGAGTTGCGTACAGATTTTAGTATAGAATCTATCGAATATCTGGATGAATTGAATGAAGAAAATATGCAAAATCTCAATAACATACAAATACAATCCAATAGACCAACACCAAGCACCAAAAGGCCAAAAACAAAAGCTAATCCAGGAATACCCGAAATAGAAAACCAAAGAATCAAACTTCTTGAAATGTAAACAAAAAAAAAATCGGTAATATTAGAAGTATTAAAAAAATTAGAAGAAAACTCAAACAATCAACAATATTTTTCAAAAGAAATGTACGAACTGAAAAAGAGAGTGAAGATTAGAAGTGAAGATTTTGCAGGAACAATCCAAAGCGCAACAAAAAATGAATTATATAAGCAGAAAGTAAATTTTGAAAATTTAAAATTGAAAAAACGAAAAGTGGTACTCGAAGAGCGGAAATTCGGAACAACAAACTGGTTCTTCTAGCGACTCTGATTGAAGCAACCAATTGTGATACTTTATAAGACATTATTTTGTGATAAGAATACGTCAACTTTTATTTTAGCTGACAAACTGAAAATATTTTTTAATTTTATTTTTTTATTGAATTTTTATTTATTTTTTATTATTGAATTTTTATTTATTTTTATTATTATTAATTAATTGAATTTTTTTGCAAAATGAATTGAAATACACTTTTTGAAATATGTACATGTTTTTATTTAACTATTATAATGAATTCATCAACTCTTCTCTGATTTTTTTCGCTTCTTGTAGCAAATTGCTATTTGTTATTGGGGATTCTTAGTCCATTTCAGCATCCGTATCGCTATAATCTGCTGCGTCTTCTTCTTCTTGGTTATCCAATTTGTAAAATCTGCATAAATTGTGGAGAACGCAACACGCATTCACTATTTGCTTGGCCTTGTCTGGTGCATAATGCAGCTCTCTTGCCCTAGTAGACACCTAAAACGAGATTTAAGTACCCCGATGATCCTTTCAACAATATTCCTTGCAGAGGAATGTGCTTTATTGAATTTAGACTGCCGGCTTTCCGGGGCAGGTTATATAAACGGAGTTATTAAATACGGCAATAATGGATATCCCGAATCATTTATAAAATATTGCACAATAAAAACAAAAGATATATTATATATATATATATATATATATATATATATATATATATATATATATATATATATATATATATATATATATATATATATATATATAATACCAAGAATCCAGCTATTCCGTTCCCCATTTTCATACCTCTGGGCTAACATCTTATTAATCTAGCTATTGTTTCATATAAATGAGTCATGATTTGATCCTGAATATCGCGAATCTATACAACGTATAACTAGATTATGGCCGCAGATCTTAAAGATATTGAAAAATATCATTATAACTATCATACACTTACGTGAAATTATTCAGTTGCTTACTATCATCGCATTTAAGCTATAATATCCTTTTCGATTATAGTATAGATGCCATTCATGTTTATTGGGTGAAATTGTTTTAATATGTGTGCCGTCGACACATCCAACCACACCCGGAATTTTGAATTTTGTCATAAACGACATCTTACAATTTAATTTTTCAGTTTCGTTCATTTCGAACTTAATCCACTTTTCGCAGAGAAACTGTTCAAACAAAACTACAGCTTCTGTGATAGCTTCGGAAATTGTAGATTGCGCCATGCCAATACTAAAGTCATCCCCAATATTCTGCTGGTAACTCCCCGAACTAAAAAATCGTAGAGCCGCACATATTTTTAAAATTGTAGAAATAATGGATGTCCGTATACTTGGTTTGAGTTTACCGTCCAATTCGTTTAATAAATAACGTAAACAATCTTAGTTTATCCGGAATATACTAATAAATCTAAAATGACTACATATATTTTAGAAGATATATATAGGTATTTGGTTTAAATTTATTTCCACATACTTGCCATCTGGAAGTGAAAATGGATCACTTTTATTTCGTAACGTTCTCCTGATCTGTGCTACACTAACATTATTTTCTTCTTCTTCAATATCAGGAAATAATAAATCCACACTGCTAAGCATGATAGGGAATGAATTATACCGATAATAATATGAAACAATAGCTAACCAATTCAAACAATGTTAATTTTATAGTTTTTGTTTTTATGTAAAGTCGATTCATTCACCAAAAACATTATAAGAAAATTGTCAAAACTTCAAACAATACAATGTGACCAACACAACAAAAACAAAAAAAAACGACGGGCGGCGCCGCATACTTACATTCGCCAAAATATACGAGAACCATGATACCAAATTGTATCTCACACGAATTGAAACGTCACGAAGAATGAGCCGAAGAGTGAAAACCATGATAGGGGTATAAATTTACATCTACACCCACATCCACGCCCACGTCCTTATTGACATCCAAATCCACGTTTAAATGTAAATAAGCATCCACTACCATATCCACATTCACATTCACATCAAACACCACATCCAGATAAAAACTTAAATACAATCCTACATCTACATTCACATGTATATCTTATATACACATCCACATACATATTTATATTCACATCCACAACCACTTTCAAATTCAGATTAAAATTCACATTCACAACTACCACCACAACTACAACCATATTAAAATTTTCATTTACATCCACATCCTCACCCACATCCACATCATCATTTACTTCCAAATGTACATTCACATCCACATCCCCATTAACATCAAAATCTACATCTACATCCACATTCCATCCACATCCACATCCACAATCTATTCCAGATCCTCATTCACATTCACATCCACATCCACATCCACATCCACATCCACATCCACATCCACATCCACATCCACATCCACATCCACATCCACATCCACATCCACATCCACATCCACATCCACATCCACATCCACATCCACATCCACATCCACATCCACATCCACATCCACATCCACATCCACATCCACATCCACATCCACATCCACATCCACATCCACATCCACATCCACATCCACATCCACATCCACATCCACATCCACATCCACATCCACATCCACATCCACATCCACATCCACATCCACATCCACATCCACATCCACATCCACATCCACATCCACATCCACATCCACATCCACATCCACATCCACATCCACATCCACATCCACATCCACATCCACATCCACATCCACATCCACATCCACATCCACATCCACATCCACATCCACATCCACATCCACATCCACATCCACATCCACATCCACATCCACATCCACATCCACATCCACATCCACATCCACATCCACATCCAAAATATACGAGAACCATGATACCAAATTGTATCTCACACGAATTGAAACGTCACGAAGAATGAGCCGAAGAGTGAAAACCATGATAGGGGTATAAATTTACATCTACACCCACATCCACGCCCACGTCCTTATTGACATCCAAATCCACGTTTAAATGTAAATAAGCATCCACTACCATATCCACATTCACATTCACATCAAACACCACATCCAGATAAAAACTTAAATACAATCCTACATCTACATTCACATGTATATCTTATATACACATCCACATACATATTTATATTCACATCCACAACCACTTTCAAATTCAGATTAAAATTCACATTCACAACTACCACCACAACTACAACCATATTAAAATTTTCATTTAAATCCACATCCTCACCCACATCCACATCATCATTTACTTCCAAATGTACATTCACATCCACATCCCCATTAACATCAAAATCTACATCTACATCCACATTCCATCCACATCCACATCCACAATCTATTCCAGATCCTCATTCACATTCACATCCACATCCACATCCACATCCACATCCACATCCACATCCACATCCACATCCACATCCACATCCACATCCACATCCACATCCACATCCACATCCACATCCACATCCACATCCACATCCACATCCACATCCACATCCACATCCACATCCACATCCACATCCACATCCACATCCACATCCACATCCACATCCACATCCACATCCACATCCACATCCACATCCACATCCACATCCACATCCACATCCACATCCACATCCACATCCACATCCACATCCACATCCACATCCACATCCACATCCACATCCACATCCACATCCACATCCACATCCACATCCACATCCACATCCACATCCACATCCACATCCACATCCACATCCACATCCACATCCACATCCACATCCACATCCACATCCACATCCACATCCATCATCCACATCCACATCCACATCCACATCCACATCCACATCCACATCCACATCCACATCCACATCCACATCCACATCCACATCCACATCCACATCCACATCCACATCCACATCCACATCCACATCCACATCCACATCCACATCCACATCCACATCCACATCCACATCCACATCCACATCCACATCCACATCCACATCCACATCCACATCCACATCCACATCCACATCCACATCCACATCCACATCCACATCCACATCCACATCCACATCCACATCCACATCCACATCCACATCCACATCCACATCCACATCCACATCCACATCCACATCCACATCCACATCCACATCCACATCCACATCCACATCCACATCCACATCCACATCCACATCCACATCCACATCCACATCCACATCCACATCCACATCCACATCCACATCCACATCCACATCCACATCCACATCCACATCCACATCCACATCCACATCCACATCCACATCCACATCCACATCCACATCCACATCCACATCCACATCCACATCCACATCCACATCCACATCCACATCCACATCCACATCCACATCCACATCCACATCCACATCCACATCCACATCCACATCCACATCCACATCCACATCCACATCCACATCCACATCCACATCCACATCCACATCCACATCCACATCCACATCCACATCCACATCCACATCCACATCCACATCCACATCCACATCCACATCCACATCCACATCCACATCCACATCCACATCCACATCCACATCCACATCCACATCCACATCCACATCCACATCCACCTTCACATGCCCATCCTCATGCCCATCCACATCCACATCCACATCCACATCCACATCCACATCCACATCCACATCCACATCCACATCCACATCCACATCCACATCCACATCCACATCCACATCCACATCCACATCCACATCCACATCCACATCCACATCCACATCCACATCCACATCCACATCCACATCCACATCCACATCCACATCCACATCCACATCCACATCCACATCCACATCCACATCCACATCCACATCCACATCCACATCCACATCCACATCCACATCCACATCCACATCCACATCCACATCCACATCCACATCCACATCCACATCCACATCCACATCCACATCCACATCCACATCCACATCCACATCCACATCCACATCCACATCCACATCCACATCCACATCCACATCCACATTCACATCCACATCCACATCCACATCCACCTTCACATGCCCATCCTCATGCCCATCCATATCCACATCCACATTCACATCTTCATCTACATCTACTTCCAGATCCATGTCCACGTTCGTATCTACATTAGCATTCTCATTAAAATTCACATTCAGAACTACATCCAAACTCAGATCCTCATTCCATCCACATCCACATGCACATCCACATCCACATCTAAATGTACATCTACATCAACATCCATATCCACATTCACATCAACGTCCACATCCTGATCCACAATAGTTCAATTGCAAATAATTTTAGTGGTTCAGATAATATGTCAGCGCTAGTATTCGCTTTATGTAATACCAATTGATTGACTGTCACTATGAACCGAATTACGATCCCGAAACAGGTCATATAAATAATGGTTGTCCTGATCTCAATTTTGCGGACACAGCCTGTTTTGACACCAATGCTGATTTCAATATTCTTTTTATTATTAGAGACATAAAAAATTAATTTGGAAACCGTTTGCAGTTCTGTACCGCATAAATCATTTTTGTATTGGCTTATCAGGTTCGATTGCAATGCGGAAAACTATTAAATGTGATTTTCCTACATTTGATAAAAAAATAATAAAATTATCTGGAAACATTTCTGATTAGGTTTCGTACTAATAATAATAATTATAATAATAATAAACGGATTTTAAAAAGCTAGTAATGCACCGCTTCAGCGGTCTTACATCTCTCGCTCCCTTACAAGAAAACGACCAATATCATTGAGCCGCAGAAGATATTCGCGTGTTAAGTAAAATAAAATGTACATATCGACGACTAAACCTACAGAAAATGAAATTTTTGCAAGCAAGTTTGCGGTTATCGTGTATATTTTATAAATGTTATCATATGTTGAAACAATCATGTATTTTGTCGTATATATAAATGTTTTACAAAATTAACCCGTTTTTGGCATACGAAACGTGAGTGGGAGGTTTAAAAATATTAGCACGATTAAAAAAATTACCATGAAAATTATTTTCATTATGAAAATAATTTGTTATACAACAAGCAAGTTGTAATATTATGCTTTCACGAGTTGCTTTTTCCGCAGGGATTACCATTTTACGTACATGTTACAAATAAAGAAATTTAAAAAAGTTTATCAACAAAAATGCTATACACCAAAAACAAAAAGTTTGATTGTGTCTTTTTAATTTTTTATTACCACATTTTTTAATTAAATTATTTATTTATTTACATGTGTATAAATGTTAGAAATTCTCGCATAATTTAAATTTTATGATTAACTGATTATGTGTAACATAAGAAAGGGCTATGAGTAACTCGTACAAACAAAAATGAACTTACCAAAAATGTCATTGGCATTGCTACACATTTCGAAATAACAACGCGTAATGAAGATGTCAGATATGTCATTTTATGTTATGTTGTTTAGTTGTTTGTTTTACTACATAAATTATTATCGTTTTGAAGTCGCTTTGAGGTTAGCTGAACTTATAAATGTTGATTTTATAGAACAAGAGTTGTGTTTTTGGAAAATATACCTTTGTCTCGTTTGCCATATCTAAATTATTTAAAAAATAATTTTATTTTACTGGATTGACGTTAAATTCACAATTTGGTTAGTTTCAAAATTTATAATTGATTTTAAATTACAGTTTATGGTATGCCTATTTCCCTATGTTTTTGATATATCAGTTTATACGTTTAGATCTATTTTGCCATACAAATTACGTTTTCTATGCATCTGCTCTATAAATACAATAGATCCTATACACATATTTTCCTAGGAAACATTTATTTTTCATTAAAACTTGTAATTTTCGTTAATTAAAATTTCATTTCATGATGTTCAATTTTATGTTCATAAAACGTAGATGTAATTTTAAATTTGTCCGTTTGTTAATTAAAAATGAGTATTACGTTTGCAGAACTCTTGTGTAACACTGCAACTCACTGAATAAAAAGATAACTACATATCATGTCGAACGTTCATCGATGGTATCTCTTTATTCATTGAGATAGAATTTAAAAAAAATGTAGAGTTCATCTAATCAAAATTTCGTCATCAATTTTCCGCGAATACAATTAAAAGCATTTTACTTAGATTTAAGCAGAACGCACTGGCAATCAAACTTTTAAATGACAGATATAGAAAAAACAGGATTCTCTACAGCGGTTATCTTTATAAATTGTTTAAGTTCAAAATAATTTCTAATTATTAGTGCAAGGTTAGATCCACAAACTTTGGCGAACTGGGATGCTGAAGCACCAGCAACAATGGCCCCGTCCATATTTAAAATAATTAACAACACAAATTTAAAGTAAATTATTCTGAGCTGCCAGAACAAGGACAATTAAGATTAGCTGATGAATTTTCGGCTTTTCAAAACCTTCTTTTAGGATAGATAGTATCGCTCAGATTTAACGTCTCCAACCAACAGTCGTTTTGTAATTTGTCTACCATGGACGATGAAGTTAGTGAATCAAGTTAGTGACAAAATCAATAAAAAACTTTGGAAGCTATAAAGAATCCACCTTATATTCAAAATTTACTCTAAACGAGAACAAATATCAGGCCTATTTCAAGGAAAACACTAAAATAGATTACCAAGGAAGATTCAGTGACTAGCATCCTCTCAAATTACCTCCACCTATAATACTTCATTAGGTGAATAGCAGTTAAACTCAGAAAGTTTACAAGTATTACCTATAGATAACAAAGATCCGCTTTCAAGTGAAGAGTGCAGATTGCGAATCATTTATTTAAAGCAATGATTGCGAGTACATACAAAAAAATAGGCATCTAAGGTTGCCCGCTCAATTAGATAATCTACATTTTGTGTCATTTTTAAAGAAAGAACAAAAATCCTACAGAAGACATCTCACGTATTTTTAACGGCCTTGGTTTAATAGCTCCGGTTATCACTCCTTGGAAAACTTTGTCTAAACTAGCTGCGGAAGCTCGTATGAGAATGGGGTGAATCTCTGCCACAGAATCTATATACGAAACAGGAAATCTTCAGAAGCCTTCATCTTAAACTTAAACAGCCAAAAATCAATAAGCATATCTTCAAAAATCCATCTTCAATCAACGTTCACCTCAACGGATTCGCTCATGTTAGCGAGCGCACATAAGGACAACTATTTTTAAAAGGTCTATCAATAGAGACGATGAAATAATTGTCACATTATCACACCGTAGTCATAAATTTGATGTTAAATTTTAAACTCGGAGAAACAAAATTTAAGGACTCTTGGTCTTCCCATTAAAATATGGATTTTGGTACCCTTTTTAGGTTGTTATCAAATTGCAATAATAAAGCAATTATTCTCGCTAACTTTGAAAATTTGGAATATCTTTGTGATAATTCTTCCAGGAATGAATTTGAAATGGTCGCCAGCATGAGTTTTCTCTTCTCCGGTTTCTCCTTGCTGGTAAATGGTTTGGTGCGGAATAGTTGAGTTTGATTGGGCCAGAATTTTCGATCTCTTTGGAGCCATGTTGGTCCATTCCACCAAAGGTCAAAATTCCACAGCTTGAATGGTATTTCGACGTTAAGCGCAATCGTCCGTGTTTTCTTTAGTGGGTACAAACCAGGTCATTTTCGATGATTTTTGAAGCTGCTGGAAATTTTGTGGTATTTTCATCGGCAATCATTGCTAGTGTCTTTGTGGCTAAGTATGGTACAGAGGCTGTTCGTAGGTAACAGTCAGCAGCCTAAAGTCTTCTATTGCTACCTCTGGATCCTTCCTGAACACAATTCTTTGAAACCCGGTTTCATTCGGTCCAACTAATATTTGGCGGTACATTTCCTCTATATCGCTGGTAAATACTATTGGATCACTTCGGAATCGAAGCAATTTGGCAAATAAACTGTCCTGAACGGTAGGCCCTACCAATAAACTATCGTTTTGTTATTATATTTTGTTTGAAGTCTTAGCCAATACGTCAAATACCACTCTGAATTTGGTGGTTGTGCTCGATTGTTTGGTTACCGCTTGATGCAACATATAAAATGAAGATTTTGGGTTGACGTTCATGTTGGTGGGGGATATGCATTCCATGTGGCCCAGGGTGATGTATTTTTGCATAAACGCCACATTTTTCGATTTTAGGTTCGTATGGTTTCGAAATTGGTTTTCCATTTGCCTGATTGCCATGTCCCTTCAATTTCAAGTTCTTTCATGGGTTCTTTAAATAGTAGGTGAACTAAAAATCTGCCGTGGTTGGTTCGTTGATGAGTGATTTCAAAATGAGTTTCGCACAATTTTTCTTCGTCTGTGTTTCCGTGGCAACATTTCTTCCCTCTCCCAGAACTGGCCAAGTGATCGATCGATTTTTAATTCTGCGTTAAAACTGACAATAAATGAACTTTGATTTTCAATAGATTGAGAAGTGGCGGAAATTATTCAACCGAAAATACAATTTTGTGCGATAGGTGTATTTTGACCATGATAGACTTTCATTCTGTAAAAATAATAAAAAAGTGATCTATTCCTAGTAGAATGAATATCTAGTGTATTTAACTCATCAAATACTGGATCGGCTAACTGAAGCGACTTTAACTGGTCCATGAATATTGGGTTGAGGTTTACTGGAGACAATATTGCGGTAATTTTGGGTAGTATTAGTGCATGAACTTGAATTTAAGTGGTATAAAGCTTTCCACAGAAATCTCTAATATGGACTAGAGCCGTTGGAAGTAGCGATTAAAATTTAAGTCTGCTCGATTCAAGTTCGTCGGTAATTGGAAAACGAGCCTTATTTATAGCAGCAGTAGTGTGAGACTGGGTTCCATACGGATTCCTTTATGGGGGCGCTGTTTATAAGTGATACCAAAAATAGTTGTTATTTCTTTTTCTAGGCCTCTAAGGGCTTTGATGTTCTCGCAGGCAAACAGCTGAAAGCACAGAGTAACGGAGAATAAGTATAATGCTCAATTTTTGATTATTTTTATTTCTTGTATTTTTATTGTTTAACAAGCGTATACATATGATCATTGCCTATTAATCGTGGTAGAATGTTACGCTTCAACGCTTTAGTGCCTCATTGTATTTAATGTGTAGAGGATAAACGAAAAACCAAGAATATTGATAAACACAATTTTCTGTGTATATCTAGCTGTTTATGTCTTGGACGTTGTACTATTATCGTTGCATTTTTCCACTGAAAAAAGCTTTTATACCAAATCGATTTGCTTTTTTCTTTTATTTTCATTGCCTAATTGATTTACAAATATTTTAACGAAAATAAATTATTGCTCCACTTCATAGACCGGCGGATAGATGGCATTGTTGCCAGCTGAGGTGAATAAAATACGCAGCATCTTATGAAACACTATGTAGCTGTCATAACAAAATAATGTGTCCGTGTGAACGCCACATCACTTCTTTACCAGCGAATCACCGGTGAGCGATAACGCGTAGCTAATTGGTAGCCTCGTGCTTCTGCCTACTCTTGTGGTCGCTGTTCCTGGTTGTTTAGTGGTTATTAAACATTGTTTGGTTTTTGTGCTGTTGTTTGGTCTGCCGCTAGATGCTGACGATGACGGTTGCTCTTCCAGATTGAATCGGACTCTGTTTGTTTGTGCTCGTCCGTCGGCCAGTTTTAGCTGTTTATTTGTGTTTTTTGTTGTCGTGTTCGTGTCATTGTATTTGTACGCAGCCGTTGACGAGTTATTGTCTTGTGTGATTACGTCTTGGTTGAACTTTGCAAAACACGGCTTTAGTCTGTCGACCGATACCTTACAGTGCTTACCTTTGATCTCCAGGGTGAAATTTTTTTCTTCTCTACTAACCACTGGGAAAGGACCTTCGTACGGAGTTTGTAGGGATTTCGGTGCGAACAAAAACATTAGGACACGAATTTAGTTCTGTTGCTATGAAAATTTTTTCGACGCAATGCCGTAAAGGTGGAGGTGGGCGAATGTCTTCGTAATTCTTCTACGAACTCCGATAAGCTGGTTATTTTAGTATCTTCCGTGATTAGTTAACTCGGCACTCGTATATTCTGCCCGAATACTAACTCTGCTGACGTCGTTTTGAAATCCTCCCGGTATGTGGTCCGAAGTCCCAGGAGCACTGTTGGCAGTATACGTGTCCACTCTTTCCTTTGGTGACACATTATGGCTGGTTTAAGTGTTCGGTGGAACTTTTTGATCGCGCCGTTGCACTTCAGGTTATAGGACGTCGTTCGTTCTCTGTGAATAGTGCGGATTCGAACTGTGCCCCTTGGTCTGTAACTATTGTTGTAGGCACCCCAAAACGGGCAATCCAATTGCTGTAGACGGCCACGGCGACGATCTCGGCTTTTATGTCCGGCGTTGCGATGACCTCTGTCCATCTCGTGTATCGGTCGATCATTGTTACACAGTAACGCTGTCCCTCCGAAATCAGTAATGGACCCACTATGTCCAAATGTAATTCCGCGAAACGATTCGCGGCTGGTGCGTAATTGACGATTGGACTCTTTGTGTGTCTTGCGACTTTGGCCTTCTGGCATGCTAGGCAGCATTGGGCCATCCGTTTCACGTCTCTTTTAATCCCGTTCCATACGAACTGCTCTGCAAGTGCTTCAACGGATGCTTGTATCCCTGGATGTGCCAGGTTGTGTACAGCCTCGAACACTGTTTTTCTGTAGCTGGGAGGAATATAAGGGCGAATTTTTCCCGTCGACACGTCGCACAGTATCGTTTGATTTGAACCGAACGCCACTGGTGCGTCTTCGAATAGCAATTCAGTGACCGTTTCTCGAAATTCGCTGAGTTCGTCGTCTGCCTGCTGCGCCTCGGCAATCGCCGCGTAATTTATTGACTCACTTATCTCCACAGGCTCTATCCGTGACAGAGTATCGGCTACCACATTTTCGCTGCCCGCAATGTGCCTGATATCAGTCGTGAATTGCGCTATGAAATCTAAATGTCGAAATTGACGTTGCGATAATTTCACCGGGTTTTGCGTGAACGCGTAAATTAACGGTTTGTGCTCAGTATATAATGCGAAAATTCGACTTTCGACCATATGACGGAACCTCTTCACTGCTGAGTATGCGGCTAGTAGCTCCCTGTCACAAGCACTGTACCTCTGCTGTGTTGGGCTCAGTTTGGCTGAGAAAAATTGGAGAGGTTCCAATTAATCTCGTTCCCGTTCCTGTTCTACTCACTCTGCTGCTGCAACACTGCGCCGATCGCCGTGTCGGAGGCGTCGACCATTCGAGTGAGTTTCGCGGATGACGATGGGTGCCTCAACAACATAGCTTCGCAAAGTTGCTTTTTTGCGTGTTCAAACGCCTGTCTTTACTCGTCCGACCATTCCACTACCCGCGTGTCGTTCTTTTTGCTGCCCTTCAAATACTCATTTAGTATTGCTTGGGTTTGTGCCGCGTTGGGTGTGAAGGGTCTGTAGAAATTTAACATGCCTAAAAATCTTCGCAATTGCAAAATCGTTTTAGGCAGATCAAAATTCGCTATGTCGTTTACGCGCTCTGGAAGTGGTCTGATCCCTTCCGCAGAGACTGCGTGTCCTAGAAATTGTATTCTCGTTTTGGCGAAGTGGCATTTATTGGTATTAATAATTAATCCAGCGTCGCTTAATTTGGAAAAAATAATTTCTATATGTACTAAATGTTCTACAATGGTTTGTGATGATATTAAAATATCGTCGAGGTAGATAAAACAAAAATTTAGTCCTTGCAATACCGAATGCATAAATCTTTGGAATGTACTGTAAGCGTTTCTCAATCCGAAAGTCATACGAGTGAATTCGTACAGTTCGAACGGCGTGGATATGGCTGTTTTCGGTTTGTCGCTGTCCTCGATGGGTATCTGATGATACTCCCTCACCAGATCTATCGTGGTAAAATAGGCTGTTCCCCGTAATTGTTGCGTGAAGTCATGTATGAACGGAATGGGGTATTTGTCCATTATGGACGTTAACGGATCGAGTAATCGGCTGTGTTGGATATCAACAAAGAGTCCTGATTGCTTGAGGAAGTCTACTCCTAATATCGCCATCGTAACCTCGGCGACTAAGGAAACCCATGTAAATTTTCTGCGCAGCCCTAAACCCATATGAACTATCCGTTCGCCGAAAGTTTTCACTGTGGACGCGTTGGCTGCGTGTAACTTAAAATCCGGATTGTGCTTCCTTTGATCGCCTGGGTTATGGGGTAAAACAGATATAGACGCTCCCGTGTCTATCAAGTATGTTGTGTTTGACATTCGATCGTATATTTTGAGGCGGCAATTATTTTATGCTCCGTCGCGTGCCGCTGCTTGTGCCGGAGAAATTAGTTTTTTAATTTGAATTCCGACCATCGCGGGCAGGTTGGCTTGCAGTTTCGTGCATCCTCTTGAAACCTCCCGTGGTAGAAACAGAGTTGTGGACCTTCGTTATTGGTGTCCTTATTCCTGGGTCGCGATGATGTGGTGTCACGATTTGCTCTTGTTCGATTTCGTGATTGACTTCTTGATTGATATCTCATCAATGTTCGGTCCATATTTTCCAACCGGCACAAGATTTCGTGAATCTGCGTGGCGATGCTGGGTTCGTCTATTGTATGTCGTAGAGACGTGTTTGCTGGTGCTTGTACTGGCGTTATGGCCATCACCTGCGTCTGTAACATTATCTCTAACACCCTATCGGGCAGTGCGGCAAGCTGGGTGGCAGAGAACAAAATTAACTCTCAATTCGTAATGATAGTAAAATTTTACCCGCAAATAGAATAAGGGAACAATATAGGAAAAACTAGTGAACAAACAAAAATGAAAACAACGAAAGTAGTAAATAGTAACGAATAACAATGCGTTCACCCAGCGGTCAACAATGCACTCTTTATTAGAGAGTTAGATTTGCGTGATGACGAATCCATTTGGTATAAAAGCCTTTTTCAAATAGGAAATTACAATTTTAGAAACAATAATAGCGCTTACCGAATTAGGCGCTCCCGCGTGTCTTGGATTGTCCCCGGAATTGTGGCTGTTAATAGGGCGGACTGCGGTTGCTGTGACCCGTACCGTTATTGGCTGTTAATAGGGCGGAATGTGATTGCAGTGCTCGCGCTGAAGGATTTCATTTTTGTAATAAAAAGCTCTAAATATTCTATTTGGGTGGTTGCTAGAGCTATCTATGATTGCCTTTTTAATTAAAAAAAGTTAATTTTTATTTACCAAGTGAGCAGAAATTTAAAAAAAAAAATTTTTTTTTCATCAAAATTCGCAAAAAAATTTTGTCATTTTAACAGGCGAACAGAAATTACAAGAAGGGAGAATTGTCAGGAATATGACATTATTTTGTATGTTTAAGTGTCACATACCTTGAAGTGACACGCTTTGATACAAAATAATGTCACGTTGCTGACAATTATATTGTTTTTTAAATTCTGTTCGCCTGGTAAAATAATAAAAATGTTAATGCGATTTTTCGCCAAGTCCGAATTTATCAGTATTTAAACGAAAAACTGAGTAGAAATTAAATAGAGATGAGTGGTTGGGTGGTAAGATGAAGGAGTGATGTTCGAAAGGTTTGGAGTTCGATTCTTCAAACTTCCGACTTTAATTTTTTTTTTTCAGCAAAATTTGATTTTTTTTTTTATTTCCAAGAATTTTACCAATTTTTTTTTTGTAGCGATTTCGATCCCGATTAATCTTCTCGGATTATCTTCAATTCAAAATTTTTCATCTAAAAACAAATTTTTTCATTGGCTTTGGTTAGATTCGAACTGCAGCCCTTCTTCACTCCACTCCATCACCTTACTACCTCGGCTATCACATCATATAGGTGTTTATATCATTTGTTTGTTTTATGCAATCAAAACAAATGTGTCTATAATATTTCGATATGGTGACACATCCGTTAGGGCATATGTACTAAATTTACTACACAGTGTTTCTGCTAAGTGCTGAAATGTTTGGTTTTGCTTAAAAGAGGGCGTGTGTTTTACTTTTGTAAAAATGTCTGAGGCTCGAATTTTAAATAATTAATTAATTACGTAACATTATTATTGCATTAAAATAATATGGATTAGTTGTACTTAATATTCTGGTAACGAATTCGCCATAAATTCGAAAAGCAAACTACTCATAAAATTTAGCAAGTGTAACTGCGTGCAGTTAGAAGTACTTGTGTGTACTTTACCACGTTAAATGGAACGCAGCAATTATTGTTACTTTTTTCCACTGAAAAAAGCTTTTATATCAAATCGATTTGCTTTTTTCTTTTATTTTCATTTCCTAATTGATTTATAAATATTTTAATGAAAATAAATTATTGCTCCACTTCATAGACCGGCGAATAGATGGCATTGTTGCCAGCTGAGGTGAATAAAATACGCAGAATCTTATGAAACACTATGTAGCTGTCATAATAAAATAATGTGTCCGTGTGAACGCCACACCTTTACCCCTTCAATGGTATCTGCCTTGGTATGGAGTAAATTAATTAAGTTTTGAAGAGTAGGATACTTGATTTTTTACGAATCTTGTTGCCAGAACTGCCTGCTGTCATCATCTAACTTTTCGGCGATTATGTAGATTAGCCAAGGACCTCTCATTTCCCCTTGCGGTCCAACATCTTTGAGCCCTCTTATAATTTGTGTAATAACTGGTTGTTTTACAAATGTTTCGATATAGCAATTGATTGTCGCCTACTTTTTGTCATTTCGCTTACAAAGAATTTGTTACGCCTAAATGTAATTTATCGTCGGTAATTGATAAATGTTTAATTATACCGAACGGTTTACCCTTCAGCAAACCTTTTAAATATTGCAGCTTTTGAGCGGCCGCGGAAAATTTTTAGACAATTTATAAATAAATCTAATGTTTGTAATTGTGTAGTTTGCAATATTTATACAGTTACAAACAATACAGAGTCTTATCTTGTTTTGGGTTACATTTTATTTTGTATGTCGCATATTTCCAACAATTTTAATCTGACTACTATTTTATGACTTTTGTATTTCTGAGGTTTGTTCTATTTATGTGCATAGCTACAACAAAAAAGCTTATTTTCCATTAAGATAATTGGTTCAAAAAGTTTTCATTTAGTTTCCAAACTTAAAAGAATATCACATTTTATGATTATTATTGGATAGGTTTTCTTTGTTCTTTTAGCTTTTCTAGAATCTGTCTGTATAGAGTAGACAATACAAAGATGTAAAATTACATACATGGACATTTATGATAATTCCAGTTGGCATGAACATTTTCATTATTAATATTGTGGGGATTATTATTTCATAAGCCAAAATAATTTAATCACGATACCGGTAGGTCGCTAAAAAAGTTTTATTTGATTATAAATGGGATGAACACAAATGAGCAAAATATTAATATTTAGTTGATGATGGTTATATGTATACAATTAACTTTGTGCTTAGGATGGTTAATCCCCATTAAATTGGAAAAGTTTGCACCAAATCTAAAATTAGACTTTTAATGCTTATTTCATGTCTCTGTTAACGACGTTTCAAGGCGAATATGTTACATTTTGGTTTAGTTAAAATGTTCTTAATTTTATTTGTAACACGGAATTGAAAAATAAAATGTCTAACAAAAATAGGGCTAAAAACTACCTGACGAACAACTGAAAAAGGAATACTCTCGATTTATTGATGTTGAATCCACTGAATATCAAGACTATAGTATACCTAAGTTAAGTACTTCTTCTTGAAAGGCAACATTTTCCATGTTTTGTGTCTTAAATTAACGATGAACTCAATAATCATCATACAACGGTTGGAAATATGGATGGGAAAATTAATGATCAGTGTGGAACCAATCATTAAATTTTACCAACGATTGCCTTTAAATCATTTAATAACCAGAACCCGCTAGTTAGCGATCAGAGCAATCTGAAATCCTAACAGATTTTAAGAAACTGCGAAATTATATCAAGATACCCCGATACGAAAAATTATCTATAGATCATTTCTGATTTGGTAATTCATTTGCATTCTGCACGTGGCTCCTTCTTTGATGGGACCGAGAATTATTCTAATGATCTTACGGTCAGTTACAGCAAAACCAACCTCAATCAATATACAAAGATACCACCAATCACTTCAGTTTACTACAAAAACTTTGTTGTCAACATCCTTGGTAAACATCGCCCGGGAAGATTGAATTCGTTTAAAGCACTTTTAAATTCAGCATCCCAAATCTGATTTATTTCTGAAACACGCGTCGAAAAATAAATAAACCAAATAAAACTGCAATCAACCCGAAAGGTAGACCGAAGCATTCGTTGTATGACTATATCTCGAATCGCTACCAAATTAAATCGAAATTACGACGGCGAAGTGATTTTAAGTGATAAATCAAGCCGATCCTATACATTCAATTAGCAGATATACTACTTGGAACAATAATTTTTTGTAAAAGCCATGGAAGGTCAGATACGTGAATTAAGTGAGGCCTCATTGCAGTGAACACAGTATTCGGATGGGTAATTGCCGGAGCTAGCTATTAAAACTGATTTTAATCGTGGTCTGAGTCAATTTTGGGATACTCGGGATGGGGTTGTATACATCTCGAACATCGCGGGTACCTTGAAACTCACTAGATTTCAATCAACTGGTAGTCGACATAACTTCGATATTGTACGGCGAATCATCCCTTTATTAGTCTGGATTTCAGCTACACAAACTCGCCCATCAGTACCAGGAAACACTTGGATTACTCTGCCCATTCTCCATTGACTTATAAGTGGATTTTCTTCACAGAAGAGCACTATATCGTTGATTTTTAGGTTTTCCTTTATTTGATTCCACTTTGTTCGTGCTTAATGACCTCGAATTTAACAGTCCTTCAATTTGCACCAATAATGAATGTGTAAAGCTCTTCTTATGTGACTACTTGATTTCCGATCACCCTCTCCATATGTGTATTGGCTGATTTCACGCCTGTCTCCCAGATACCTTCGAAATTGGGTGCATGTGGTGGTTTGAAGTGCTAGGATATTTGATATCCTTTAAAATGGATTGAGAGATTAGTTCGATATTATTTTTAATAAAAAGATTACGTTCCTTTAATTTTCTGCTTGCGCCTCGAAAATTACTGCCATTATCTGAAAATATATCAGTGCTAACCGCTCTTCTGGCAAAAAAACGATACAGTGCTCCGAGAAATGATTGAGTCGTTAAATCACTTACGATTTCTAAGTGTATGGCTTTGGTGCTTAAACAAACAATGCAGCATATTTAGGATTTTTGTCGCAGGTATGTATTTATTGGACCTGCAAAATCTAACCCTATTTTAAGGAAAGGCCGGATTAACTTTACGTTCTCCTTAGGTAAGACAAGACACCCATTATTTGGCCGTCGGTTTTAGGTCTTTGCTTAATACAATAAACACATTTTCGGATTATTGACTTGATTTTACCTCTTGCTCTAATAATCCAAAACCTTCTTCGGATAAGGCTCATGAGTAAAGAGGACCCGCAGTGTAAATTAAAGTTCTGGTATTTTAGGATTATGAGTTTCGCTGTTTCCGATTTATATGACAAAATTATTGGATGGAGCGTATCGTATGGTGCAATAGCCTTCTCAATTCGACCACCAACTCGTAACAGACTTATCTTGTCTAGGAATGGATGTAATGACTTGATTACACTTCTTGACAAGAATGTCGCCCTTTGGTAAATCATTAATATCATCTTTAAAAAATTGTGCCTGTGACTGTAGCAGTATCTCAATTTCTGCAGCCTTTCATTCAAAGACGATTGTGTTGGTTGACCTTTGGCATTTGGAAATAAACTTTCTTATATTTATTAGAATATTAATTACCTTATCGTAACTGGAATAAATTTCTAACAGCACTTCTATCAATGGCTTTGATGTCTTCGTTCCAATTCACTGACTGGTTCGACTTTTGGAAATGTTGGCCAACGCTCTTCGTCTGATTTGAGGAATTCTGGTCCATTCCACCAAAGATTATGGGTTTTAAGTTCTAATGGACTTAAACCCCTGGTACCACAATGTGCGGGATTTAGTTGTAAGGTAATATCGCGCCATTTGCCTCTTTGAATTACTTCTAGTATTCCAGGCTGGGCAAATTACATTACACTGAGTAATTAAAATAATTTTACGAATTACAGCAAACTCAGTAATTAAAATACAAATTACAATTACTTTGAATTGTAAGCTGTAATTAAAATACAAATTACAATTACTTTGCATTTGTAAATTAATAAATTTGATTTGACAAAATTCGTTTCGTTAAAAAAACGTATCGTTAAAACGACGATCACTAACATTAGGTTATATACTGAAGGCTCTGGGACCAAATCTTAATAAGCCTTGTAAAATGTAAACAAGAAATTACAAAAACTGAGGTAATTAAAATACAAATTACAATTACTTAGAATTTAAGTAATTAAAATACCAGATACTGTTAAATGGAAAACGAGTAATTAAAATACAAGTTACAAATTGTAATTTGTATTTTCATTACGTAATTCAAATACATGTAATTCGTTACTGCTCAGCCTTGCTAGTATTGCACTAGTGCGATTTATCAAGTAGGTTTTCCATCTACGTGGTGGTTCGGCAAGCCAGTCCAGTACAACGGTGGAATCTGTCCATCCGAACAACTGGTGGTCGCGAATAACTAACAAATGTTGAACTCGTTTCATTAGTTGGACTAATATCACTACTTTGCTTTAGTTGGACTAGTAGCACTATTACTTTGGTCCTTGCCGCAATCAATTTAGTAATAAAGCTGCCGTTGTACTTCGTTCGAATGTAAATTGTAGCCGCAAATGCACTTTCGCTAGAGTCACAAAAACCATGTAGTTGGCAGACCACATCGCACGTGAATAGCCACTTCGGCTCGGAAATCGTTAATATGCTATTCATTTCACTTCTAATTGTTTGCCATTGTTCTTGGAGGAAATTCGGCAACGTGTCATCCCACACTAATTCTTGCAATCACAACGCTTGGAAGAAACATTTTATTTTAATAATAAAGGGCGACACTAGGCCTGGCGGATCAAAAAACTGGCAAGCTTCCGATAAGATACTTCGTTTTGGTAGTATCGTTTAGCTTGACTTGGTAGATAAAATTATCCGTAGCTGGTTGCCACTGTAGACCCCATACTTTTATTGCTTCTGGATCTTCGGAAAGATTCTTTGGAATAGTTGAACTCGATTCAATAACATTAATGTTTTTGAGAAACGCGGATGAATTACTCGAACATTTTCGGAGTTTAAACCAGATTGGTTCATAATGGTACAAATTTGTTCTGTTAAATTAGCTGCTTCATCTACTGACTGTGCACCGGTTAAAAGATCATCGACGTACAAACCCTTAACAACGTTTGCGATGCTTCCGCATATTGCTGTAACTTAGCTACGGTTATGTGTTTAATGACTCTGATCGCTAAATATGTTGATGAAGCCATACCATATGTTAAGGTTCGTAATTCGTAATGTTTAATGACGCAATCAGGTGAAATACGCCAATCTATTTGCTGATATCGTAGATCATCAGGATATCTGCCGAAACATTTTCTCTGCATTGCCGGTAAATGCTATTTTGTTTGAACGAAAACGAATTAAATTATGACCCAATAAATTTTGTAACGTATGCCCAGTCAGTAGATTATCATTCTACGAATATCTGGAGGTAGTTTTGGCAGACGCGTCAAATACGTGATGATGCAGAAGGTATAAATAATCGGATGTATTTTTTGGCGGGTAAACTTCTTTCATATGTCCTAGTCTTATGTACTCATCCATAAATTCTATACACCGCTGATGAATGTCTGTATCATTCTTAAACTTCCTCTTCATTGTGTGCAAGCGTTTGATAGCGATACCTATTGATTCCTTCAATGGCTTTCTTTCAGGTTTAAACGGCAATCTCACCATATAGTGATTATCTTGTAACTTAGTGGTAGTGGTGATAAAGAGGTTCTCACAAATCTGGTGTTCCGGTAATAACGGTGTGATACTGAATACTTCCTCAGATTTCCAAAATTTTTTAAGAATATTATCTAAGCTGCTATTGTCGATAGTAACGGCATTGCAGTAACTGGATTCTTGCCTAGGTTGGTTATTGCCCGTGAATATCGATCCAAGATGTGTGTTGTGGGCATAAATTGTATTGTTCGAATTCTTTAGTTGCTTTGGTTTAAGGATATCGAAAAATTTGTCAGCTTCAATGAGTAGATCGATTTTTTAAGCTGATTTCGAACTTGAATCGGCTAACGTCAAGGATGAAAAACATTTGCAATGCGACCGATGGCGAAACTTCGGATATATAATCGGATGGTGTATGTGGTGATATGACTAGGTCCACTATTCCCCTAGTGGTAACCATATTTTGGTTTGAAAGCCCCTGGATACAAATTCGTCCATTTTTACGTTCTAATCCTAATCTTTGGACAAACGCTTCCGCGATTATACAAGTTTGTGAACTTGACTTCTATCTCTTATCTTCACGGTTGCGGTTGGTAAAACTGCTGAACTTAACTCATGACTGGAATGAATACACGACGATTGTGGCATCTGAGAATTCTCTGTTGCAGTTGAATCAATTTGATGGTTGTTGTGTTGTAATGATTGATTACTGCCTGACTCATTTTCGGTGGATTGATTAGAATTTGTGGCTAAATGCAACAATGTATTGTGAGTTCTTTTGCAGAAGGGACATCTTCCCTTTGACTTGCAGTTGTAAACAATGTGAGCTTGACTGAAGTAGTTAAAACAACGGTTTTCGGCTTTTATTCAATCTCTCCGTTTCTCAACAGGCCAATTCTTAAATTTCGAACATTGGAACGGTACACGATACAACGGAATTGGTAAACGTTGCTGGTGTTTTCGCTTGGGCAACTGTTCTCTTGGGATAGCTTTTCACGGCATCCAAAGCGTCGGCTTTTCTCATCAAAGAATCGAATAAGGATTGACAGGTTGGGAATTCCACATCGGATGTCTCAGTGGCCCATTTATCTCTGGTTTATTCGTCTAATTTTTGAATTATTAATTAATTTAACCAGTAGTCTCGTGTTTCAGCTTCAGGTCCAATAGCTTTTAGTCCCCTGATTACTTCGTCTGCAGTATCCATTATATTGCGAAGATGTCGTCTACTAAATTTTTTATAAACGTTTGTACAATACACCGTTTTCTGTCGTAGCGAGTTTTTAATTTATTCAACGCCTCAATATAATTTGCATCAGAAATTGGCAGATATTTTAGGAGATTAGCAGCTTCGCTTCTCAAAAATCCCTTCAAATACTGAAATTTCTCTGCAGGATTCAGATTCGGGTTTTCGTGGATGGTGGACGAGAATAAATCATAAAATGATTGCCATTCCGTGGAACTACCTTAAAATGGTGCATTATTTATTTTTGGTAGTTTAACTTCCAGATTAACAGTACGGTTCTGATTGACTTGTGTATCATTTAGCTCTATTGATACATTCCCAGCAGATAAATTAGCCTTTCGAATCAATTTGTTCAATTCTGCAACTGCGGCATAATATTTGTCTTCGAATTCATCTTGCTGCCTTTCGTCATCTGGATTCGCTTCGGTGATACTTTGTTCAATTTCTTGAAAGTGGGATAATAATATGTTTAACGACTTAATCGAACCTTCAGCTCATCTAGTTCGAGTTTGGATGCTTCAATGTGACGATGAACTTTAGCATAATTGAGAATATTTATTAGGGATCCCTCTATAGTGGAACGTCGTTTATGTCAACACATCTATTCGAGGCATTATTCAAACAATGAATACTTGTGGCTTAACTTCAAATTAAATTTATGGATACTGCACTTAGAGGCTCTCGTTGGCGTGAATTCAATACTATCACGTGGAAAGTGTAAAATAATTCAAATTGTTTTCCAAATTTTCTCTCGAAACACGGTGCAATGGATTCTGGTAGCTTGGTGGTTGGAAGCACTCGGTGTGGCTTGGTTTGTTTGCAACACAAATGAATTGATGTATACTCGCTCACAGTTTGATTAATGACTCACAACATTTCACTTATAAACATCTGGTGCCGGGACTTTAATAATATCACATGGAAGGCGTAATACAATTAAATTTGTTTTGGAATTCACTCACAACCCGGAAAATGTTTACTTGTAGTTTAATGGATCACTCACAATATTTGCATACACGGTATTTATAACAAAATGCAACTTATATTCTTGATATTCTTTGTTCCGTTATGCGCTACCGCCTCATTAATAACTTATAAATACCGTGGATACTTTGATACGATTCGCTTTCCTATCCGGCTCGAAAGACTATGTTTCGATCGATCACAACTTTGAGTGGACTGTTTCACTGATTTATTAATAGTTTATTAAAGAAAACGAATATTCCTTGAAAAAACTCGCTTGAATTTGACTACTATTTTTTGGAAGTGAAGCCACTCAGTTGCAGTGGATTGATTTAATGATCTCGATATATAATCGCTTGCGGATTGGTTCATAAACTCCTGACACATTCGTTATCTACTATTGCGTTTTAAGGGTATTGTTATCTGTGATTAATTGATTGTGGCTAATTGCTTTAGGGATCGAACAGCTTGATACAGTACTAATGCTAGGGACGATATGTTACCATTTGTAATTTGAAACGTATGATTAGTACATTTTTCGATCTTCCTTACAGCGTGATGTAGAAGGTAGTACAAATGTTGGTGATTCTTTGATATTTCTGAGTGCCGTAATGTTATCATGCACTTCATTTGAAGGTATTCGTTCATAAATTGACAATATTCGTGTTCCAACACAGGATTAGTTTCATCCTTTTGCTCCCTGACCTTTAATCGAGAAATTGCACAAGATAGTGAATTTTCAGGAGGTTAGGAGTCTGCCGTAAACGGCAGACCTACTTACGTATCTTCCATCATTGGTGCGGGAATGTTTGGTGGTTAATTGATTTTCCATAAGATTCTCGACTTCCTTTAATATGTATGCCGAGATTAATTTTACTAATTTACAAAATTATCTTAGCACAACATCGATGCCAACGGTCCCAAAATTTGATATTCTGGGTTGATTGAACACCGGGCTGAGTTCCATTTTTCCACAAAGAATCCATTCGAATATCGTATTCTTGCGATTACTTTGTCATCTCGATATCTGTTTCTGGCAAGGGTATTTCCAAAAAATACACTCGCGTATGTCTGCCCAATACTTGGCATTCTATTGTTTTATGGTTAGGAAGTCTAGATGGGATCTGTAATAACAGTTCTGGCATACTTCCTTGGTACTTTCAGTTTCTGAGCTAAAGTATCTATTATTAAACTATCCTAAGCGCCGGAGTCAAGCAAGGCCAAGATTCTGGATTAATTGGTTGAGTAATCATCAAACTTGAACTTTTATTGGCTTGGCTTCCTTGGAGTGGATTGCTTGATTGGCTGACAATCAATTTTGTTGATTGAAGCGTAATTCCGTGAAACGCTATTTAATTTGGTAGTTGATCGGTATTGATTGCCATGATTTGTTGCTGGTTGGGTTGAGCATGATGAAAATTAATTATTACAATTTGTATAATACGACGCTAGTTGATGTTGATCATTTGTTTGATGCGTAGCAGTGTATGGTGCTTCAGAAAACACTTATGCTATCGTTGCGTTGAAATACACTCACTGAATCAATGTTTCGGATTCAGATAATTGTAGCTTAGTGATTTGTCTGTTACAAATTCTCGCCTAGGGTGTATATTCTTGGTTAAGAATAATGTACATTTAAATATTTTATTTTTATTATCCCACTTTTTGAACTTCAATTGGACAGGAAGTTTTCCAATGCATTGCAACGTTTAATGAATAATAATGGGAAATCCTTCTCCATTGAAAACTCCTATCCGATGCTATGTTCTGCCTACATTCTTCTCGTTTCGACGTCAGTTTCTGTAGAAATAGGAAAATATCTAAAGAATCACGATTTTGTATTGATTTGTCCCCGGAGAATCATAGAACTTGTGGTTGCAGGAACTTAATTCATAAGCATTTGGAACTATTTATTTGCGATGTTGCCGATTCTCCTCAGACCGGTTAGATAAGAGTGTAGTCTATTTACGTAAACTTGTGTTTAACTAAATTTATCTAAATTATTAGCGCAAGACTTAAATTCAATTCAATTCGGTTGCAGGAATAAAGTTAAATTCGTCCACACTTCACAAATTACTAAACTGTACTGAATTACTGTTGTCATTATTATTTGCATAATTCCCTATCAGTTTTCTGTTAATAAACATTAAGAACACATTGGAAACATATTCTGGGCGATGTACTGGATTTATATTTACCCTATAGACGTACCGCAAAGAGAAATTTATCGCCAAAATCTTACTGAGGCCGTTCGTTATAAAGAAGTAAAATAAAGATTAAGGCAAGCTGCATTTGTAATTCTTGGATATCGGGAACGTTATAATAAGATTTTTGTTATATCCCATTACTTTATATCCAAGTTCGACTGTATTTTAAAAAGAAGTTTTTGAACAATTTTGACTCAGGAGTTAAAAGTATGTTATTTTGAAATATCATACTCGTATAACATCTCTGGTACAGTTTGCTTAGTGCGATAAGAACCTATTATTGTCTAAGGACGGCCACCCTGAATTTCCAAAAATAAATCCAAAACAAACTTAATTATAGAAAACAACAAAAGGCCATTTTTTGTAGACTTAATTTTTAATACATGCTGCTAAATAGGACTTACACATATATTTATAATATTGAAAAATTAAGTATACATGATTTATGTTGCAGCAATGACTAAACGATAAAAATAACAACATCTACTAAATACATAATACGAGTATAAGGGTGGTTGGCTTGTTGTTTTCGAAACAATGTTATTCGTTACATGATTCAGCCAAATCAAACATTTTTTTTTTTTAACTGCTTATCGATTTAACACACATATTAAACCAATGAAAATGGATCGAGTGAGATTATTGATTTTTCACGCTCTATAAAATTATATTGTACAGATATAATCAGGTTTAAATCAAATCTGAAATTTCGTTCAAAGAAAATGTTCGATTTTATAACCCTATGAATTTAGAGATAACTATCGTTGAATCATACGCAGATTGTTTTGAAAATATTATGAAAAATATTGGTTGAAGGATAAAGTTTGTGGCGTTTTTCACCAAAATTAACAGACATTTTTCTTGTATTTAAAATAAACTTAATTAAAACCAATATGTGCTGTCTTGATCTATAACCTTTGGTATTTTTATGGAAAATCAATATGCCATCATACATTTCTGGGATTTGCGGGAGGAAAACAGAACCAAGTGGTTTTCACAGGCCTTGTTTGATGTCAGCTTTACACCATTAAGAGAGTTTTACAAGGGGCGAAACAAACGGTAGTCCGGGCTATTCGGTGGATACATCAAAACTTTCCAGCCAACTCTTTCAAATTTTGCCGAGTCATTAAAGATGTGTTTGGTCTTGCATTGTCAATTCTGGCCGCTTTAGATAGTAGAAGTAGTAGAGAGCAGAATTAATCGTCTGGCCATGTTGGAGCAGATCATGATACACGATTCCCTTCCAATCCCAACAAACACAAAGTATTAACTTATATCGCGTTAATCCGCCCTTTGCCACGGTTTGTGAAGCTTCATCCATCTTGTAACGCGATTTTTTTTTGTCCTTTATTGTCGCATGTTTCGTCCTTTATTGTCGCACCGCTCATTAACTATCTCTTCAAAAGTGGCTCGATTTAGCAGATTGAAATTCGGTCCATTAATTTTGTCACTGTTAATACAAGCGGTACTCAAATATCGTGTTTCTTTTTGTATCTAGCCTTATGCAAATGGTTCAAAACTGTTTTTTGTACTATTTCATCGGCTTTATCAACGATTGATCGACCAGAGCACTGAACTTTAACATCGAAAGTTTCAGAGCAGAAACGAGCAAACCATTTGCGTGATGTTGATTTTGGTTAAGAATTTTCACCAAAAAGTATCTTCACAATAACGGTCGTATTAATGGTCGATGTGATATTTTAAAATGCAGCGATTTTTTCAGAATTTTGGCTCATTTTCAAAACGTAATTATTTTCTACTAAACTGACTGTATATCATTTAGAAAATATTTGACGAAATTCGTTTGTTTCAAGTGCCCAATATATGGCCTTGGGCTGAGAAATTTTGCGATCCCTTAATGCCATATAACCAAAACCCGATTTCTCCTCTTAATAATTTAATCTAAGGAAGTAAGTTTATTAGCAATTCAGGTTCGCAACAAGAAAATTTTCCTTTCAATGGCCAATACTGCAGCAAACTTCCAAGCTAGGTGGCAGTCGTGGAGTAGGTAAAAATTATGTAATAGTATAGAGAAAACTTGTGGCTGGTGCTGGAATGAAAATTGGTTTAAGAATGTAAAATTAGGGTTATTGAAATAAAATAAAAATTTCATGGCATGTGTCAAGAATTAAATTCGTCTTGCCAAATTCCACCAGGTTTAATAATCAAATTTCGCAGTATAAGCCTTATTCAGCCCGAAGAAAAGTTCCTATAATTATCATTTCACTCTTTATTCTTGGACCGCAAATCACTACATTTTCTTTAATACTTATTTAAGAGGATAAACTCACTCACAAATAAAATAAATTATTGTTAAGAAATAAGATAACAGTGAGATAAATAATCATTACCGCCAATAATATAATAAATATACCGCCAAAATTCGTTTATTTATATTCCTACAGTGATACCTAGGATAGAATAGAATAAGTTATTTAATAGCAAAAGTTTTACTGTACTCAAATGGAAGTTTCCAAGATAAAACTGTTTCAAATTTTTCTAGACAATTTTTACTGGAAAATTTATGAAATTTTAAGAAGTTTTGGTTGGAGTATATGAAAAGCTAATGAGATCGAATTACAGTATTAGTATTTGAAGAGCGATAGTATAAAGACTAAAAAGTGAATTAAGTGATTTAAAAAGTGAATTAATGCGACATAAAAATTATAAATAAACAGTAAAATAGTACAAAAATTGTAATAAGTGATTTCGTGAAGTTTTGATTAAAAATTTTGTTGTATTCATTTTTTGTGCTTAACAAATAAATTCGTTTGGGATTAAATTAAAGTGGTTTAATTTATTCACAATCCAGTGATTCGAACTTTAAATGACATGGCAAAAATGTAACAAAATTAAAAAAGTTAAATTATTTATTAACGGAGAAAATAAAATAAATTAAACAAATCTAAGTATTAAATATTCTTTAATAAATCAGGAAATTATTTCATAGTACAAAAGTAAATTAGAGGTAAGTAATTATTTTGTATTAACCGATTTTAACAATAGCGAACCCATTATGAAGGATCCATAACAAAATTTTAGGTAACGAAACATTTTTTTCTATAATAACTAAAATTTAATTTAGATACAATGCGACTCAAATTTACCTTAAAATAAACCTAGATTCAAGAAAAACAACAAAATTGTATATGTATGTGTGTTAAAAGGAATACATTCGGGTGACTTAATATAAAATATCGTTACGTTTTTGCCTTGTCAATCAAGGTTCGTATCACTGGATTGTGAATAAAACAAAATCAATCCAATTTATCACCAGCGAATTTATTTATTTTACACAAAAATTATTACAACGCAATTTATTAACGATAATTCACAAAATCACTTTATTTTAATATTCGCACAATTTTACCGATCACTTTAACTTTTTATTTCACACTTAAACACTTTTTAAATCACTTTTTATTTCCTTTTTAATCTTCACACTATCGCTTCCCAAATACTACTACTAATCTTACAAGTTTACACTATCGCGTTCCAAATACTAACAATCCAATTCAATCTTGTTCGGCTTTTTGTATACACAAATCAAACCTCTTGAAAGTTCATGACTTTTCCAGTTAGAATAGCGTAGAAATATTTAGAACATTTCCATGGAAAATTCCATTTTAGTAAAGTAAAAACATTGAGCTACCAATCTTAACATATTCTACTACACACTAGGTGTGACCGTCACAATATGTTTCCATAATAATGTGACGGTGACACCTAGGGTGTGATAGAATAAGTTAAATGAATAGCTCAATGTTTTACTGTACTAAAATGGAAATTTCCATGATAAAACAGTTCTAAATTTGTCTACACTATTAGTACTGGAAAAGTCATGAGCTTTCTAGAAATTTGGTTTGTGTATATAAAAAGGCGAACGAAATCAAATTAGATTATTCGAACGCTATGGTGTAAACTGGTAAAAATTAGCTAGTAGTATTTGGTGAGCGATAGTGTGAAGATTAAAAAGGAATTAAAAAGTGATTGATAAAGTGTTTTAGTGGAAATAAAAATTATAAGTGTATAGTAAAATTTGAGAATAATTAATATAAAGTGATTTTGTTAATTTTTATTAATAAACTGTATTGTAATAATTCTTGTGTTAACTATGATTGATTTGATGATTTTGTATTAGTCACAATCCAGTGATACGAACCTTAATTGACATGGCAAAAACGTAACAATAATAAGCTGTGACGGTGACACCTAGATTATATTAGAACAAGTTAAATTAATAGCTCAATATTTTGCTGTACTAAAGTGGAATTTTCCATGATAAAATTGTTCTAAATGTTTCTTCACTATTCTTACTGGAAAAGTCATAAACTTTCTAGATGTTTGGTTTATGTAAAATACGCACGTGTAAAATATAAAAAGGCGAATGGGATCGAATTGGATCATTATTATTTGGTAAGCGAAGTGTTTGGGTGGGAAATAAAAAGTAAAAGTGATTAGAAAAATTATGTGAATTATTTATAAAAAGTGATTTTGTGAATTATAGTTACAAAATTTGTTTTGTAATAATTCTTGTTTGTGTTCAATAAATAAATTAAATTGATTTTGTTTTATTCACAATCCAGCGATATGAGCCCTAATTGATAAGGCAAAAACGTAACAAAGCGAATGAAATATATTTATTTAATGTATAAGGCAAAAACTATCTTGAGATTTTCACCGATCCGAAAACATTCTACTCTCCGCACTATGTATGCTTGGGTTCACCTAGTAAATCCTAGACTATTCGAAAAGTTGAAAATTTTTGTCTCAAGTATGGCTACTAATATATCAATTTTCTTAGACAAAGAAACAGAATAAAAAGTTTCTAATTTTTGAATAAGGTAAGCATAACTAGCAAAACTCCTATAACTATTTTAACGGGTAGGTACGATTGAAGCATATACATAGGCCTACCAAAATATCATAGTGAATTGATTGCCGATAGGTGAAAATCTCGAGGTATCGATTTTCTTAGACATGCTGTTAAGATTTAACATTTTTCACATGTTCGAATAATTTAAGATAAACCAGGTAAACCCCACTACCCTGCCAGATGTTTGCCAATCCGTGAAAATCTCAAAACGGATAAAATACGGAACTGTATTCCCAAAATTTTCATATGGGTCGAATATTCCTCGAAGGTCATTCTTTAAACGGTACTTACAATTTTGGTCAGCCGTACAACCGTGGTCATCACAAAGATATATTTTTTATTTATCATGAAAAACTTAAAACATAAATACAACATAAATAATCTACATACATATGTACAATGACCAAACAAATTGAATTAAATATTTTGTAAGCCAATTTAAAAACAAACTCTATACAATCCATCGAGGAACCAATTCATCAAAATTGGATTCATGTTTCAACTTTGTTGATTATATATTGTATAACTGGAGGAAACTGGCATTGTGATCAACTTGTAAAATAAATTCATCACTAAATCAACGGTTGCAGAATAAAAACAACTCAAGCCATTCTAATGTTAATGAATTTTAATAATTTTACATGGCATCATCAAATAACTGTAAGTATCACTATCCATTTAACTGCATAAACCCAAACGTTTCAATACTTTACAACATCTTTACAATCAATACGTATACCTATAATAGTTAAACCAAAAAAAATGTTTCATACATCTCAGTGATTTAACCTTGCTTATATCACAAACTTACCAAAATTATCACCTCGTTAAATAATCCAAATCTGGAAAACTGAAATTTGTTATATGTTAAATTAAATGCCGAATTCTTACAAAAATTAACGCTTATTTCATTTTGGATACATATGCTGATATAAGCGTTGTAAACAAGGGTATATAAGTTCTATACAATTTGAGACGGTTGTAACCAAAATGATGTCCCTGTATCCGGAATATTAGGCTGTGATTTTCTAAATCCCTTCAAATTTTTAATAGATCTTAAAGATAAGCCCATACAATTTAATGTCAATGACCAACCTGTTGTTGTAAACTTGAACAATTTAATCAAGCAAACTGAAGATGATTTTGATATGTTTCGAAGATTGTAAGAGAATCGAATCCAGTTTCGAACTGATGAGCTTATGATTATGAAAAAATCAATCTTCTCATCAGGCCGCGGCGACTGGACTGATTATACCACAATTTACATTCTATATATACAGAATGTGCTGTGATTTAAGTACTAGCGAATCGTACTAATACAGATGAATTCTCTTACAATTTTTATTTTATTTTTTTATTTTTTTGTCCTTTTCACGATATTCACACTGCTCTGTGTGTAAGCTAAATTTTACTTTTTTATCAATGTTTTTGTTGAATGTTAATGTTAAACTGAAGATATTTCGCCAAGAGTTAAAAAAATTTGTCGTTTCTATGTTAATGCAGATGGATCTTTGCTCTTGTAAACAAATCGAACCAGGTGCATCTTGTGCCAATTCAATAGTGCAAATTAATAAGAAAATTGCTTTTATAGGTATCTTAAACCGAATCATCCAGATTCTCTAGATAATTATTAAATTTACTCAGACTCTTCTTGGAATAACAATATCGGAAAGCGGGTTACAGTTGTAATGACATATTACATTTCTCATTTCATATAGTAAACAAACAAACGCATTCCAATCGTTTGTAAATGGGAAATATAAGTAGTATATTATTTGCTAATGTAATTAGTGATAATAAAATTTGAATCAGCAATGTTGAAATATAATCATACATTTTTATTTCAATAAGCGCGTGTACAAAGATGTTATTGTTGTAATCAATGTAATAAAATTAAACGCGTGCAAATACAATTGTTAGTGTAATAAATTATAAATGCGCTGATCGAATATTTTAATATTGAATATAATTTTGTCAATTAAACAAATTAATAAGTAAAGTAAATTTCAATCAGAGAATAAATTATACATTAAATTTAAGTATATAAACTGTAAAATTTTGTAAACAAAGAAAAGAATAAATTTGGACCTAGTTGAGTTATCAACTAAATTAATTAGTTTCTTCTAAAAACAAGGAGCCACCCCGCTGAGACCAAGTTGCAATTAACTTTGCAATATAAGGTGGGTAAATGGCGAGGGCCAAATAGGCGCTTAAGTCGACGCAAGAAATTGCGTTAAGAAGTGTAGGCCACTCTTCACCCTTGGCTATAATAATAATTAACTACAAATAACCAATATCTAAAAAATAAATATATCATTTCATGGCGATCTACATTTCATGGCGATAACATTTCATGGCGACAAATAATAACATTTCATGGCGATCTTGCAAATGGACCAGATCTCTGACGAGCAGATTCAATGGAACACAACAAAAGCAGTACTTTACGGAGGACTACATAAAAGTGAATGCAGCCAAAAAGAGGATCACTTTAGAAGAGTACAGGCAGAGGCAACATCAGACGATAAAGAAAACTAATCGTGGAGGAAAAATTAACAAAATCAAAAATCAAAAGAAAGAATTAATGAGAATATTAGGCGCGTGTGTTAGACCTAAAGATCGGCAAGTAATTCAAGCCGAATTAAATATATTAAGAAAAAAAAAAAAAAAGAAATTATAAAAAAATCAAAAGCTTTCTAAGAAAAAAAATGTCAAATAAAACTACAATATTTGTAATTAATTAAGTCACATAGTATTTAAAAATCAAAAACTTCAAATTTAAATAAAAATATTTGTAATTAATTAAGTAAAATATTATTTAAAAATGGGTAGTCAACCTGCAAAACCAGAAAAAGAGATAATAATTTTACAAAATGCAGCAGATTCTAGATCATCAAAAGATAGTGAAGAAAAAGAATTAACATTAATAGAAACAGTAATAATAAACCAAGTAGTAACCTTTATAATTCTTTTAATTATAATAAAAATAAAAAAAAATATTGAAAAGGAGAATAGAGAAACATGTAAACACAGAAATAAGTAAAGCATAAGTAAAAATAAAAAATAATATGAATCGATGTAATTAATATAGTCTTAATAAATAAAATATTAATTTGTGTAATTATAAACAGATTAATAAAATAGAATAATAAAAAAAAAAATATATTAAAATGTTTAAAGCATAACATGAAAGATGAAATTAAATTAGAAAATATTAAGAAAATAGTAATAGAATTATTAGAAAATTTAAGAAAAAGTCCAAATAGAAAATATAGTGATAATTATATAAAGATTAAAACAAAGCAAATAACAGAATTAGAAGAGTCATTAAAAAATATAATAAAGAGTAATCCTAATTTTTTAGACGAAGGTATAAAAATATATAAAAACTTAAAGCGAATCAAAGAATATATAGGTATAGAAACAATGGCATTATTTGATATTTCGTTAGCGTTTAAAATTATACCAGAGTTCACTGGTAAAGTTCAAGAGGTGAACAATTTTGTAAATCTAGTGGAATACTTAGCAAACACAATTAAAACTGAAGAACAAATTAAATTAATAAGCTTTGTAATAAAAACTCGAACATCGGATGCAGTTGAAGCCAAGGTATCTGGGCTTGGTGAAATAAAAGATATCGAAATATTTAAAAAAATATTTTTAAAGAGCTTCCTCAAGACAAAAACAGTTTTACAAATTTTATCTGAATTTTCAAGTATAAAACAAAACCAATTTTCTGTAGAAAAATTTGCTCAGCAAATAGACACTTTGCTGACGGAATTGTACAATATACAAATAGGAGATCAGGGCGCTGAGCACGCTAAAATTATAAGAGTGATTAACGAGCAAACAGCTCTTAGTGCTTTCAAAAAAGTGCTAAATGAGCCCCTGAGAACCACAGTAATGGCAGCTAGGCCAGATAAATTATTAGATGCTCAGAAAATAGCACAGGAGATTAGCTTGCAGCAAAGTATGCAAGGTTTAAATATAAATATAATAAATAATAACAGAAATTACAGAGGTAGGTTTAATATGTATAGAGGAAGGAATAATCAAGGTAGATATAGATTTAATTATAATAGGTACAGAAATGTTCAACAAAACCAGAATTATAATAAATACCAAGTAAACAACAACAATAATTCATATAATGGTCGTAATAGAAATATAGGTTATAAACCAAATTATAATAATAAAACTAAAAATATACATTATGTGTCGGGAAACGAGGAAGGGCCATCGGGGCCCTAAACCATAGATTATCAAAGAAAAGACAGCGTCCGGATTATACGAATCAAAGGAATATTACAATAAAAACATATTATGGTATAAATAACAATCTTACAAACTACATTGAAGTAAATACAGACATAAATAACAATAGGTTAAAATTTTTAATAGATACAGGTGCAGACGTATCACTTTGCAAAATTAACAACTTACAATTTAATGACAGCTATGAAAATGATAACTTATACAAATTAACTGGGATATCAGAAACAGAAATTGTGACTCTAGGATCAAAAACAATAAACTTAGGAATAGGAGATCAATGGACAGATCAAACTTTCCAAATCGTACCAAACACTTTCCCAATACTAACAGATGGAATTTTAGGTAGAGATTTTTTGATGAAACATCTCTGCAAAATTGATTATGAAACATTTACGATGACTATTTTTAAAGATGGTATGAACATAACTATACCAATGAAGACTAAATTACCAAAACACTCAAAGATAACTATTCCCCCTAGAACTGAAATGATAGCCGCAATTGAAATACCGATACAGGAAGATTCTGTAATCTTTAATCAAGAAATTCAACAAGGTGTTTATATAGCAAATACGATTGTACCTGCAAAAGGTATAATGCATCTAAAATTTTTAAACACAACGGATGAAGAGATTGTTATAGAAAAATTAAAACCTAAAATTAAACCATTAAGAGAATATAATATTTTAACATTTAAAGCAAATGAAATAATAAATACAAAGGAGAGAATAAAGAAGTTTATAAAGCAATTAAAATTAGATAATATTGATAATATAGCTTAACAAAGTATAATAGAGATCTGCAAAGAATATTCTGACATATTTCACTTAGAAGAAGAGAAACTATCTGCAAATAACTTTTATAAGCAAAAAATCAACTTACTAGATAATAATCCTGTGTATATCAAGAATTATAGGCTTCCGCATATGCAATTGGAAGAGATAAACAGACAAGTAGAAGAACTTAAAGAATTAGAAATTATTGAACCATCAACTAGCCCATACAATTCTCCATTACTCATAGTACCAAAGAAAAGCAATACAGATAAAAAAAATATCGTTTAGTGGTAGATTTCAGACAAGTAAACAAAAAAATAATGGATGACAAATTCCCATTAACAAGATGATATTTTAGATAAACTAGGTAGAGCTAAATATTTCTCAACGTTGGATCTCACCAACTCATTTCATCAAATTGAATTAGATAAAGAATCCAGACCTATAACAGCGTTTTCCACCAACAAAGGTCACTTTCAGTTCAAAAGATTGCCTTTTGGATTAAAAATCTCTACAAACAGTTTTCAACGGATGTTGACAACAGCTCTCACTGGACTTGAACAAGAAGCATTTTTATATGTTGATGATATAATAATTTTCGGATGTAGTTTAAAACATCATAATCTGAATCTGATAAAAGTCTTTAAAAAATTAAGAGAATATAATTTAAAATTAAATCCAATGAAATGCAATTTCCTAAGAACAGAAGTAGTTTATTTAGGACATTTAGTAACAGCTAATGGTATTCTTACTGATCCAAGTAAGAAAGAAGTAATAGAAAAATATCCAATTCCTCAAAATGCTGATGAAACCAGACGTTTTGTAGCATTTTGTAATTATCACAGAAGATTCATTCAAGATTTTGCAAAGATAGCAAAACCATTAAATAATTTATTAAAGAAAAACGTTCTCTTTGAATGGACAGATGAATGTCAATTCGCATTTTTAACATTAAAGTCTAAATTAGCTAATCCACCAATTTTGAAATATCCAGATTTTAATAAAGAGTTTATATTAACCACAGATGCATCCAATTTTGCTCTTGGAGCAGTGCTATCACAAGGAGAAATAGGAAAATATTTACCAATCTCTTATGCCAGTAGGTCATTAACAAAACATGAATTAAACAAGCCAGTTATAATTAAAGAATTACTAGCTATTCACTGGGCCATAAATTATTATAGACCATATCTGTATGGTAAGAAAATTTTAGTAGTAACTGATCATAGACCATTAGTTAGCCTATTTACACATAAAAATCCTTCATCAAAGTTAACACGCATTAGATTAGATCTACAAGATTATGATTTCGAAGTACATTTTAAAGCAGAAAAAATGAATACGAACGCAGATGCATTATCTAGGATACAGATAAATTCTGACACCTTAAAAGCAATGATACCTACACAGCATGAAGACACGAAGCATATAAAGATAATTACAAGAAGTGAAACTAGAAGAAAACAGGAAAATAAAACCAAGCAAACATTGGAAGAAACAGAACCATCTACGCAGTATGGCCATATGCATATTTGGGACAGTACTTCTATAGCAGATATAAAGAACGCGGTTAGGTTAAAATTTGAACAAACAGCTAACATAAATAATAAAAGGGTACCCACTGATAAAGAAACCAATGATAAAGAAATAAATGATAAAAAAGTAGAAAATAAATTAAAAGACTCCAGATATAATAAAGGTTTGCAAATAAATATTGAATATAGAAATAAAATTCCTAGAAAAGTAATTGCAGAAATTGGTGATAATCCATACTCAGAATTAGATTTGACCTTGGAGAAACTAATATTCAAGATGAAAGATTCAGGAATTCAAGAATTAGCACTTGCAAGTGAAGATAAAGTATTCGAATACATAAATAAAAGTGAATTTAAAGAGAAATATAATAAAATGTATGCAAAAATGATAAATGATAATAAGCAAACCAGTATAAATATAATAATATATAAAGCGCAACAAAAAATAAATGATGAAAATAAAATGAAAGAATTGATAGATGAGTATCACAATTCACCCCATGGAGGGCATTCAGGAGTCAAAAGATTAGTTAGCAAATTAAAACAAAGATATATATGGAAAAATATGAATAAAATGGTTAAAGATTATGTCAGAAAATGTGATAAGTGTGCAAGAAATAAGCAGATTAGAAAAATTAGAGAACCTTTGATGATTACGGACACACCAACAAATAGTTTTGAAGTAGTAGCTATAGACACAGTGGGACCATTAAAAATATCAAACGACTTTAGGTACATATTAACAATACAATGTGAACTAACTAAATACATTGAAGCTTTCCCAATAGAAAATAAAGAAGCTAAAACGATAGCAAAGGTATTAGTAGAAAAATTTATTTTAAAATACGGAATTTTTAAGAAACTGAAAACAGATTTAGGGACTGAGTATATAAATGAATTAATGAAAAATATTTGTGAATTATTGAAAATTGAACCTATAAAATCAACACCTTATCATTATGAGACGTTAGGATCACTAGAACGGAATCATAGAGTACTAAATGAATATTTGTTATCTTTCACAACAGATTATGATTGGGATATATGGATACCGTATTATGTATTTGCATATAATACAACTCCACATACGGATAGAGGATACTCTTTTAAATTAATTTTTGGTAAATTATGTGTGTTACCTAACGAAATATTAAATAATGAAGAACCAATTTATAATATAGAAAATTATGTTGAAGAATTAAAATTAAGATTAAAAATCGCTCACAAAAAAGCAAAAGAATTACTAAATATAGCTAAAATAAATAGAAAAGAACAAACAGATAAAAATGTTCAAAGTATTAATTTAAAAATAGGTGATTTTGTATACATAAAGAAAGAAGATAGAAGAAAATATGAAAGTCCATATTTAGGACCATATAAAATAATAAAAAGGAAAGGTGTAAACTCTGTATTAGATATTAATGGTAGAATAAAAGAAATACATAATAATAGATTAAAACTAAAAATTACAAATTAACAAAAAAAAAAAAAAAAATATAAAAATTTTTTTTTCCAAAAGGAGAAGGGTGTAATGACATATTACATTTCTCATTTCATATAGTAAACAAACAAACGCATTCCAATCGTTTGTAAATGGGAAATATAAGTAGTATATTATTTGTTAGTGATAGTAAAATTTGAATCAGCAATGTTGAAATATAATCATACATTTTTATTTCAATAAGCGCGTGTACAAAGATGTTATTGTTGTAATCAATGTAATAAAATTAAACGCGTGCAAATACAATTGTTAGTGTAATAAATTATAAATGCGCTGATCGAATATTTTAATATTGAATATAATTTTGTCAATTAAACAAATTAATAAGTAAAGTAAATTTCAATCAGAGAATAAATTACACATTAAATTTAAGTATATAAACTGTAAAATTTTGTAAACAAAGAAAAGAATAAATTTGGATCTAGTTGAGTGATCAACTAAATTAATTAGTTTCTTCTAAAAACAAGGAGCCACCCCGCTGAAACCAAGTTGCAATTAACTTTGCAATATAAGGTGGGTAAATGGCGAGGGCCAAATAGGCGCTTTAGTCGACGCAAGAAATTGCGTTAAGAAGCGTAGGCCACTCTTCACCCTTGGCTATAATAATAATTAACTACAAATAACCAATATCTAAAAAATAAATATATCATTTCATGGCGATCTACATTTCATGGCGATAACATTTCATGGCGACAAATAATAACATTTCACAGTGTACATTTAGAAAAATTAAATTCAGAGGAGAAAAATCCAATTCTCTAAACAAAATGTTAATGTCATTACAAGGTCTATGTCCACACAACAGAAACCTCAACCAATTCTTAACCCTAATCTATCAAACGCGAATCCATATAATATTTTATGCTAATTCTAAACATTCGCCATTATTAACCAATATGCAAACTCAAAGCAAACGTCTTACACAAAATACGCCAATAAATCTAACAAATGATAATCAAAGTTCCACGCCCAATTCTTCTAATTCTATAATTCCAATAAATCCAATTAATAAAACTATAGACAATTACAATCAAGCCTCTACGGAAAAAGCCATTGATATTTATTTATTAATTTTATTTATAGTATTTTATAAATAATTTAGTATTAAAAGAAAAAGCACACATGGAAACAAAGCAATCGAAACAAAAAAAAAAAATGAAGTTGCTTCCATTAGGCATAAAAACCTCTTAAATTTTTTCAAACAATTTCCACCTCATGCTTACACATTCTATTTTGAGCAGTAGCTCATTTACAATAAAATGTACAGCACGAGGTGAAATAATATAAAAAATTAACAAAAATAGCATAGTTAATAAAAATAAATTAAAAAACTACGTATTGCTCATCAATCACCCCACTCCAAAAATGTTGACCTAAATAATTTTGCCAATCCTAATCTCTTAATTTCCAATGGAATTGAGTTCCAAAGGGAAACTCCCGTAACATAAAATGACGTGTTTAACGACCTACAATAATTTTTAGCCGGAATTAGGCGGAAATTAGAGAGAGAAATGAAACCTACTAAAAATTATTTTCCTATATAGATGACAAGGCTCCTTAGCTTTGAGAAGTTAAAAAATAAAAAGACAAACGCGAAATTCGTAAAAAATAGATAAACTACATTCTAAGACAAGGCTAGAGTAGGCAGAAATATGATCGAACTTCCTAATACCAAAAATTAACCTGGTACAAGCATTGAAACATCTTTGGAGAACATTCATATTTTCCTGAAGCATACCGAATAAAACTATGTCACCGTAAATAAAATGAGGAAGAATATAAGACAAAAATAATTTTTTCCTAAACTGACTATCAGAAAATCCAACCACTTTATACAAAAAACTAAGCATGCCAAAGACCCCCTCTACTGACTAATAGTAATTAAATGGTCACCCCTAGTAAGAGTTTTATCAGAGCACCCTGTATTTTATAGAGCCATAATCAAAAAATCTGAGCTTTTATAAGGGAATTAGAAACGAGTAAAAAACCAAACTTTTCTTAGTAAAACACACAAAACATATGGGAAATCGCTTTTTTTCCTAAGACAAATTTTTAAATGAAAACGTTACAAATTCTTAATTATGATTTCTGAAGTACTTTCATAAATGTTTGATTTTCAACATATATGAATATCGTTTAAGTAAATCGTTTTCATTTTCTTGTAATAATTGATTTATTTAAACCAAACTATTAAACAAAATTCATAACAACAGCATTCTGGTCAATTTAAAATAAAAGCTTACTACGATTCGTTTGGTCAATTAAGTCAATACACATTGATGACACACAGATGGCAGTGATGGCCGTAAAAATTTTGAAAAATCATACCAATAATTACCACCTTGGGAAATTTCAAGCTCAAAAATTGTAGGAAAAGCAAAACAAATTCACAAAATACAGGAACGTGTGATAATTTTGCGATTAAATAATTTTTTTTCGTATTTTTCTGTTACCATTTTAGACATCTTACGTACGCTAGTAAAACTAAAGATAAATTTAGCAAGTATTATTTTAATTTGTCAGAGCCAACTTTGATTTATTTTTCAAAATGAAAGTTCGAAAAAATATATTTTAGAAATAATTTAATTTTAATATTTCTGCAATTAATATTTACTTAATACCAATATGGCCTTGTTGTATATTGTTCTTAAAGATATGTAGAACACTTTTATACAAACATTTTATAATATTTTTGATTTTTTCATTGAAAAACTTGAAGTTAAAAAACACCATTTTTACTATGGATTCCTATGGAGATCGGTGAAAAGTTATACCACTAAAAAAGCTTGTAAAAAATACGTCATTAAGATTATGGCTCTATACTCTAGAAGGCTCTGGTTTCATTAATAACTAAGCCTAAATCCCTAACAGTATTTGAATATTCAATTAGCGAACCCTGCAGAAAATACCAGGAAAGGACGAGGTATCTAACGATTTTTTATAAATTATAATCGACTGAGATTTATTCGCGTTTAAAACGAGCCTATTAGAGACCGACCAGCTAACGATATTACTTAAATCTTCATTTATCAGAGAAATATTCCTAACAATAGAATCCTGATCTAAACGACTATTTCTATAAATTTGAACGTCATCAGCGAAAATATGAAATGAACAATGTTGAATGAAGGATTTTATGTCGTTTATGTACATAGAAAATAATAGAGAGGCACGTTGGAAATTACAGGAAGGAAATCAGACAAGGAATTGCTGTAAAAAACTGCCTGAGAACGATTAGGGAGAAAGCAGAAAGCGAAAATCTCAACTGAGATAAGAGCTTATTAAAAAGAATTCGGTGATTAATAGAAACAAAGGCCTTAGAAAAATTTAACAAAGTTAAAGAAGTTAACTCCCTATTATTCATATTACGCCAAATATCATCACATACATTTAATTACACGGTTGAAGTGCTATGAAATTTTCTAAACCTAGATTGGAAGCAACTAATTAAACTATTGCTATGCAAATGCGACAGAATTTGATTTTTAACAACTAGCTCGAAAGCCTTAGAGAGCGCACTTAAAATGCTAATTGGCCGAAAATGGGATAGCTCTAAATGATTACTGATCTTTGGGATTGGGATTATTTTACTTAGTTTTCACTGATCCGGATAGGAAGAGGACATGAGAATAAAATTGATGATATGTAACAAGTATTTTGAGACGAAAGGGAAAACTCGCTTAACGAATTTTAAATTGACGTTATCCAGACCAAAAGATTCCGATTTAACCTTCCAAATAGCAGATTGTAAATCCTCGAGAGAAATATTTGAAAACGAAAACGAATTAGAGGACGCGTTAGAGAACAAATCGACGGAATTACTGCCCGAGTTTAGACTAGAGCAAAAATAACTATTATTTTCATTATGTTTGAAATCCCCACTTGAACTAATCTTGCATGTGCCTAGGCCTAAATTACGAACATTACGCCAGAAAACCTTATGAGGAAAATAGGAGTCTAACTTGTTCTTGAAAAAATTACGTTTAGCAATTCGTATTAACCATACAACTCTGGTACAAACCTGCTTGTAATCTAAATGAGACTGCCTATTAGGACACCTTTTCCATAAACGATATTTACTAACTCTAATATTTGTGGTATTCGAAATTTCCTGAGAAAACCTTTTTAAGCGGAACGCAACTATGAAAAATTCTATTTGGCTAGTTGCAGAACTAAGGCAAAAAATATCATCCCAAGGAAATGAGTTGCAAACTTAGTAAAGGGGGAAATTGTCTATACTACAACAATCTCTAAAGCTAAAACTCTTAGGTTTAGGTTAAGAGTAAGAGTTTACAGAAAAAGCTAAAAGGTCATGATGGGATCCTATACCGAGAGACAACTGATTGAAAAAACAAATAGAGTTATTAGTAAAAGATATGATATGATCAATAAGGGAATAAGATGACTCGCTAGCGGTTCGACAAAAAAACGTTGGTGCCATAGTGTTATGTACGGATAAATTAAGACTATTTAAAAGATTCAAATAATCCCGAGGGAAGCTGGAATTTTGGAGTATATTGAAATTAAAGTCACCTGATATAAAGTCACCTTTTATATTACCGATGTAAATGAAATAGAAAGAATTGTTACAGAACTTCTTAATACTCCATTGGGCGGAGAACAAGGTGTTTTTCTTACTTACAATTGTAACATTTTCAATTGATTTAAAATTGATTTTTATTTTCGGCAAAATTATAATCATCCACAAATTTCCGTATGGCTTTAATTTTATTAGGGTTGCCTGATTCAAGTTTTTTTTTATTAAATTGGATGAAATCTTATAATAACTTCATATACGTTTAAAATTTGTAATTATTGATGCTACATAGTCGAAATAACAAATCTCAGTCTGTATAAGCCGAACGTAAAAATGTTTGTTTTTGTATGGTGCCACTTTTCGAATGCTTATACAATACAGTTGGTGAAATGTTTTTATTATTTACTCTTAAATGTAATCCCCAAGACGTTCAAACAAATCACTAAACGAGATTAATAAAACAGTACGTAATATAAAAACTATAACATCAACTATCGAAATAAAAACGGAGTAATAAAACAATATTGTTTGGACAGTGTATGAAATTCATCTCAATATAATCTAAAGATACTAACCCTTTTCGGGACATAATAATCAAACCATGAGAGAGTCACAATATAAATTGTATAAAATAAAATCTCCGTTGGACGAGCTACAAAAATTTTACGACAGAAATAAAATAACGGTTTGTGATCTAATGTATAAATTACATATAAAAATAAGAATACATGCTTGTATAAAATAATATTTTATTTGGCAATAAACAAGACAATAGTATATTGTAACAAAACTGCGTAAGGGGAACCACAATGCCTTTGACTTTCGTGTCAGCGGTTGTATTTATTTTTTATTTTTCCATCAAAATTATTATTTGTATTAAATTAATTTGTTTTATTAATAAATTCCGCTTCGTTATAAAGCCAAAATGTCCCAACTGTGGTACCATTTTAGACACCGATATATTGTAAAACAATAATCGGTCGATAGTCGTATTTAGAACGAGAATTTTGTGAAGTATAATAGGAGCGATTGCATACCTAATACGAGCGGGATATTTGCCAAAGAAGGATAACGTAGTTGATGCTAAGGAATACATCGCTGTATGTTAATTTGGAGGGTTTGTTTTTAATCAATGGTTGCATATGTTGGCAAATCACTGCATACTATTGCAAATGAGATTATGCTTAAAACAGAATATGCCAAAATTATCGCAAATATATATACATATGTATGTGTATATGAGCTCATCAATTACTTTTTAAAATACCGGGCCCATGTGTTTCACCGCATTCACTGATTTAGCTGTAACTTTTTTCAGGAATAGTAGCAGATCCTTCTAGAGTATAGAGCCATAATTATAATGACGCATTTTTTAGAAGCTTTTTTAGTGGTATAACTTTTCATTGATTTCCATAGCAATCCATAGTAAAAAATGGTGTTTTTTAGCTTCAAGTTTTTCAATGAAAAAAGCAAATATATTTTAAAACGTTTATATAAATGTTGTCCACATAAAAAAATTATGCCTAAAATATATTTTTCGAATTTCCGTTTTAAAAAATAAATCAAAGTTGGCTCTGACAAATTAAAATAACACTTGCTAAATTTATCTTTAGTTTTACTAGTGAACGTAAGATGTCTGAGTTGTTTACAGAAAAATACGAAAAAAAATTATTTAATCACAAAATTATCACACGTTCTTAGCATTTTGTGACTTTGTTTTGTTTTTCCTACAATTTTTGAACTTGAAATTTCCAGGCCGTAATTCATGGTTTGATTTTACCAAATTTTTGCGGGGCCATTACTGCCATCTGTGTAAAGTATATTGACTTAATGACCAAACGAATTGTAGTAAGCTTTTAGATTCAATATGACAAGAATGCTGTTGTTAGGAAATTTTTTTATATTGTGGTTTAAATAATTCAATTATTACAAGAAAATGAAAACGATTTACTTAAACGACATTCATATACGTTGAAACTTAAATATTTATGAAAGTATTTGAGAAATCATAATTAAGAAATTGTAACGTTTTCATCTAAAAATTTGTCTTTGGAAAAAAAGTGTTTTGTCATATGTTTTGTGTGTTTTACTATGAAAAGTTTGGTTTTTTCCTCGTTTCTAATTCCCTTATAAAAGCTGCCTTTTTTAGACTATCGCTTTGTATAATCAAGATTCCTCTGATAGTAGTCGATGATAAACTTGTTTCGCAAGATTGTACCCCTTCCTGAACCCCCTTCTCATGTTCTGATTTTTGAAGTTAAAAAATTGAGTAATGTTACTCTATTTTCTACAGCTAACCATTTTGCTTGGGTTGCTTTGTATTTAATGTAGTGGGTTTCATTCTCTTCGTATTTTATTGAACTTTTATATGAAGTCACCTAATAACTCGTTAAAAACAAAAATTCAGGAGTATTAACTTATCAACTATATGAGTTTGCCTTTAAATCTACCATTTTTAACTTAATAATACACTTAAAAAATTAAAATCTCTCACATCACTATGGATGCTAAATAGCGAAGTTAGAATCATAAGGAAAAGCGTAGGTAGGTTTAACAGGTTCAATAATATTAGTAGGTTCAACAATATTAAAATATAGAAAAAATTCACAGTTGTGATTTCCTTGATGAAAAAAGAGAAAATTATTAGTATATGTAAGCTTAGTAGCAGATGTAAGTTAATTTGAAGTGCTAACGTCTTGCACATGCTCAGAAAATTGACACGACATTTTACCTTTGATCGTTTCTAATTACTAATCAACTGTAAGCTTTACCTTGAATTTAAATGTATGATTTCTTAGGTTGGTCCTTAGGATTCATGTCTGACGCACTCAAAACGTTATACAACTGTTAATGGGGCGAGCTTGTGATCGATTCAGGGATTATACGAAACAATTTGGACCAAAAAACGATTTTAATGCAAAAGAATTGGCCGGTAAATTTACAACAGGTAATATGTTATACATTAGTTTCAGTTTAGATTTAGAATCGTACAGTAATCCTCAATTCTGAATTTCGAACTATGTTACGGAAATTAATTGAACCAACTACATGGTAGGCAATACAATTTATGATCATTATGTTCTTCCCAAATTTAGTGAATGTGCTTAAGACACGATTTTTGACAAAGGAAATTGATACTTGGATGCGGCGGCTGGTTACTTCAAATGTTGAGTCGCGCAAAACTATTAAATTACCGAACGAGGATTTACTTGAAATGCTACTTGCAACACAGAATAATTCGAAATTAAATGAGGAACAAGTGGTTGGACATGTGTTGTAATTTTCCAGTGAGGGCACCGAAACTTCAGGTACACTACTCTGTAACATAATGTATCGGTTGGCGTGTCATTAAGATATACAGGAACGACTTTATGAAGAGGTGTCTGAGTTGTTGGCGCGACATAATAATAAAATCACGTACGGTGCAATACAAGAGATGACTTATTTGGATGGAGTGATTCGTAAAACGTTACGAGTCCAACCGATTATAATGACAATGCAAAAAGTATGCAGTAGCAGCTTTCGATTACCTCCACTTCCGGGACAAAAGGAAGGTTTTATGATTGCCGAAGGTATGAGTGTTATAATTCCAGTTAATGCGGTACATACTGATCTAGCATACTAACCAAGTCCGCAAGAATTTGATCCAATGCGGTTCAGTGTTTATATGCCGTTCAGTGAAGGTCCACGTATTTGTATAAGCATGCGATTATCACCTACTCGTTAAGACATTCAAAATTAATTTGTCGCCCAAATGTAAACCGTTCGTAATGGATCCTGCTCAAATTTGATGTATTTCAAAAAATCCGTTGCTACTCAATTATGAAATTCGATCATAAATATGTTGTACGACGGAGCGGCCAAAGTATAAAGAGCAAGGTTTTTGTGTTTCGATAGAATGTTATAATAAAATTTGGGATTTAACAATTTTCGTTATACTACCCATAAAAATGTTGTACAGCTCTGTCTCCCAATTATAAATAATATTAAATAATAATATGCAATCAAAATTCCTAATTCAAAATTTTGTTGAATTGATTCGGTTTCAGTTATTTAGTAAATTTGTGTATTGGAAGGTCGCAAGCATGTAGTTAGTGTTAACATTAGTTTTGATAACAACTCTCGTATTTGTCTAACACGCCACTACGCGTATTGGAAGCGGTATAATATTCCGGTGCCGGGTCCAACATGGATTGTCGGAAATATTGGACCATGTTTCAAAATGTCGAAACACTTTGGTATATTGATTGACGAGTGGTATTGGTGAGTGTATTTTTGAATTATGATGTTTCTCAAGCCGTTATATTCGAGTAAATTTACACGTGCACGCGGCAAATATTCGGATGCCCCCTCTTTTGGGTACTTCAAGTGTTTATCACCAGCCCTATGGATCCGTGATCCAAATTTAATAAGAGATGTTATTATTCGAGATTTTCAATCGTTTGGTGAAAATGATTTTGGATTTGATGAAGATTCAGATCCACTTTTAAAAGGCAATCCATTTTTCACGACTGGAAACGCATGGAAAACATCCCGATCCGTTTGGTCACCGCTATTTAAACCGCAAATAAAATTAAAATTTTACATATATTATTATTTCAATGACGTCATCAGGCGGCGAGGCCAGCCGCGCCGCGATTTCGCGCGATTTAAATGTTGATTTTCTGATTTCGCGCGATTTAAATGTTTGGACCACTGTAGCGAGAGAATGGCTGATCCGATCGGTGCAATTCTGGTGGCAATTTTTGCGTAAAGTAACACTAATTAAAATAATTAATCTCATTATAAATTGTAATTAAAATTAAAATCTAAAAAGGTCTTCTGAATGGGAAAAAAATTATAAATAATCGCCTACATTTTATTTAATTAAATTTGGTGTTTTATGAGTCTTTAAATCAATACTGATATTTTTAGACGTTAAAGCACATAGACACTTTTATTTGATTATTTCAACCAGACATAATTAATTGGCTTATAATTGGCTTACTTTGAAATTCTGCATCTTCTTGTACCATTTATAGAAGTACCCAGGTAAAACTTATCTAACTAAAATTTTAAATAAATAACATAATTGTTGTTTTTATTTAACACGAGAAACAGCCATAACACTGATCATACAACAATAGATTTGGATTTTGATACGAGTTTTTCCGAAGTCATTGATTTGAAATGCGATTCAAATAATAGTGCACCGCTTACAATACAAGCAGTACTATCGCAACGTGAGCCGCACAGCAGTACCCCGCAGCCCAGATTGAAGCGGCAGAAGATACATTTTAGTGATACCATCGAAGAGAGATTGTATTCTTAGATAGACCGACTCGACTCGCCACCGCTTAATCATTTCTTTTCGTCAATGGATGCAAGAGCATCAACTTTAACCGAAGCCAGAAAATCCAGCTGGAAAAAATTGCTTGGAAGAGATTCATTCGGTAGAGTATGGTACAGAAAATGATATGGAACCATTTGTTATAAATTTAACGAGAGAGGCGGGTTTATTGAGCAAGGACAAAAAAAAACAATTAAAGAAGGTTTGTCGCGAAGCAATGTACAACATTGAAGCTGATACTGACTATGAGTCCTAGGTTTAAATTTATTATATTATAATTTTGATATGTACCTAATTAAAATTGAGTCGTGAAATAAAATTTGTGTTTACGGATATAACTTTTCAAACGTTATTAAAAGTTTTTGTTAGTTTATTAAACGAATTAATTAGGTACTTCATTAGAATTAAATCATATGGTATTGGAAAGGTACATCTCCTTCTTTGAAGCACTAATCAGCGAACTGCTCTCTTATATCATAGGCATAAGATGCCGTTTGAAGTGAGAAAGCTCTTTGGTTGGACACTTCAATGTGTGTGCCACTTTTCTCCGCAGTCCTTGGTGACATATCATCCATTCGGAAAAGGTTATGCAGAATGCACAAATTATGTTGTTTATTCTTTCGGTCTGGACTTCAAAACGGTTCAAAAAGATCCTCCATGTTTGCGCCAATATACCGAATACATTATCAACCAAACGTCGTGCTCGTGATAACTTTTTTAAAAAATATTAATTATGTAAACGACTTTAATTGGAAAATAGGTAAAATCTTAAATGCAATTTATATGTCAATAGTTTAAACCTGTAATTAAAAATCCTGTTCCTTGTGGACAAGCTTTGACCAGGAAATGGCCTCATGATGGTCATTTTTAGTGTGAATCCTTAGTCAGCAATTATCATGTACGATAACTTCGTAACCGTTCCAGGTAAAGTTCCATCATTCGGTATATTAAGAATATGGGGGGAACGTAATCAAGCTTTTCCAAACTCGCAAGTTGCAAATACTGTTGAATCAGCATTGGTACCATATGCACCAATGTTAACCATTAGGAATTTGTATTTGGCATTAACTGCGGCCATAAGATTTGTCGAGAAGGTTTTCTTATAATTGAAATATAGACTCTCGGTATTGTTAGGGCGAAAGAATGAATGTGTTTTCCGTCGAAAGCCGCGCAGCAGTTTGGAAAGTTCGAATGGTCTAAGAACTCCTTAGAAATACGCCTCCAATCTTCTTCAGATCTTTTCGATGGTATGGCTATCTCTCGAAATACCTCAATTATAGCGATAAGGGTTTGGTTTACGGTTGAAAATATTGTAGAGATGCCCGTCTGAAATCGAAAAGCCAAATCAGTATAGCTTGTTTTGACTGGTAAAAACCTATGAAATGAACAAATGGATAAATTCAAATATATTGTATATTAAGCTTTTCTTTGGCTGACATAACATCACGTCGGAAGTTGTTTGGATTTGGGTTAAAAATTGCTTCCAACTTTGGCTTTGACTACCGCAAATATTTAAAATAGAATAAGGGGTAATGTTCCAGAAGAGCCACCAACGTGAAAAATTCTCCTTGAGATCTTCTTGTTTGGTTTGTGGGATGAACCCAATATTTTCGTTGTTGGCGGCGCCTATTTCTTATCTTTATTCGCATTGCAACATACACAATTATTTATTTTTTAATTATTTCACAATAATTTATCTAAACTCTTTATATAAACACAATTTTGAAAATTCTTGATATTTTAGCTTCAAATTAATATATATGTATTTTATAGACTCAGATCAAAGACATTTAAAATATTATATATAATATTACAATATAATATTGCAAAAACAAATAAATATTTTTAAAATAAACTTTTTTACGATAAATTGCGCTTGATGTGTGAGGCAACGCATTAAATCGCTAGAACAGCTGTCAAAATTTTCTCGTACTGGAGAAATCGCGATGCCTATAAATAGGCCTTTAATGTGCGTCAATGTCACTATATTATTGGTCTTCCACCATACCGATCTTTTCGTTTGGGTGCAGTGCCCAAAACTGTGTTTAATTTTCTCTGCTCTTCTTTCGCTCGGATTTTATATATAGCAAGTGATATCGTTTTCCAGTTTTGACATGAGTAGTACTCTTTTTATAAACGTAACTAAAAAAAATAATTAAAAAATTAAAGTCGGTAGTAGTGAAATATTAATAATCGGTATTTTTAGTGCTGAGAAATATCTAATTTTAAAATTTTCCCTAACTTAATTTGTTATTTAAATACATAATTTTGTTACTGGGGGGGGGGGGGCGGTGCCATCAAATAGAAGTACACATACCGTATAACCCCATATGTTCATCGTCTAGAGTCGGTATTGCAGTCGGGGTTCATGTAAGAATTGGTATTGGTGTAGGTGAGGTTAGGGATAACTTTCTAGGTACATTATATTAAAATATAACCATTTACAAGAACCCTTTCTCGAATTATTCTTTTTCCATTCTATGCGGTTATGTGTACCCTTTGTTTTTCGGAATTTTCTAACCGAAATTTTTCAGTCACATTTTATCTTTTCTTTGAAAATAAACGATTGAAAGTTTCATTGCAACATTACTCCACTGGAAGTCCCTTAAAATTGAAACAATTTATTTTTAGGCTATAGGATTTTATAAATATGTGAGCATAATACATCACGATTACATCAAAAACTCTATATTATCCAAATTACTACTATTATCATATGAATCTCAAATATTACCATTTATTATTAATAAATAAATAGAAAATCAGCCATTTTGTTACACAATTGAGTTACACCTCCAAGTCTGTCTGTTCTATAAATTCTACAAACTCTAATTTTACTTATTCTAAAAATTTCTTAATTTGTATAAATTTTATAAACTTTATAAATTTTTTAAATCCTACAAATTTTACAAAAATTATAATTTTGAAAATTCTAAAAATTTAATGAAAAAGTCTAAAAATTCAGTAAGTTCTTTGGATTCTACTACAACTCATAAATTCTTTAGATCTTATAAACTCTATAAATTTTATAAATTCTATAAATTTGATAAATTCTATCAATTCTTAAAACTTTATGGATTCTTTGGGCTCTAAAAATTGTTTCAAGTAAATCAGTCCTACAAATTAGGCGAACTCAAAATTGACCTTTTCAAAAAATCCAAATTCCATCAATTTTATACAATAAATTCTATCAATTCTTTAAATTTTTTAAATTCTATAAAAATTCTCAAACTATAAATCAAAACTATAATATATTTCAACTATAAATTCTACGAACTTAAATTGTTTCTCCAATTTATTATCTAAAAATTCCCTAATTTCTATAAATGTAGTATTTATAGAAATAGGGGAATTTTTAGAAAATAAATTGGAGAAACAATTTTAATTCGAAGAATTTATAGTTGAGATATTACCAGAGCACCCTGTATTTTATAGAGCCATAATCAAAAAATCTGAGCTTTTATAAGGGACTTAGAAACGAGGAAAAAACGGAACTTTTCATAGTAAAACACACAAAACATATGGGAAATCCCTTTTTTTCCTAAGACAAATTTTTAAATGAAAACGTTACAAATTCTTAATTATGATTTCTGAAATACTTTCATAAATGTTTGAATTTCAACATATATGAATGTCGTTTAAGTAAATCGTTTTCATTTTCTTGTAATAATTGATTTATTTAAAGCAAAATATAAAAAAAATTTCATAACAACAGCATTCTGGTCAAATTAAAATAAAAGCTTACTACGATTCGTTTGGTCATTAAGTCAATATATATTACATAGATGGCAGTGATGGCCGTAAAAATTTGGAAAAATCGTACCAAAATTTACCACGTGGAGAAATTTCAAGTTCAAAAATTGTAGGAAATACAAAACAAATTCACAAAATTTATTAACGTGTGATAATTTTGTGAATAAATAATTTTTTATCGTATTTTTCTGTAACCATTTTAAAAATCTTACGTACACTAGTAAAACTAAAGATAAATTTAGCAAGTATTATTTTAATTTGTCAGAGCCAACTTTGATGTATTATTCAAAATGAATGTCCGACAAAATATATTTTAGAAATAATTTAATTTTAATATTTCTGCAAGTAATATTTACTTAATACCAATATGGCCTTCTTGTATATTGTTCTTAAAGATATGTAGAAAACTTTTATATAAACATTTTATAATATTTTTGCTTTTTTCATTGAAATACTTGAAGCTAAAAAACACCTTTTTTACTATGGATTCCTATGGAAATCAGTGAAAAGTTATACCACTAAAAAAGCTTCTAAAAAATACGTCATTAAGATTATGGCTCTATACTCTAGAAGGCTCTGGATATTACCTGTTGGTGTTTACTTAAAAATGCGAGCTTTACTCATAAAGAATACATAAGTAACGGGACGCTTGTTCTTGAAATAACCAAGACAATTTTTATAATTTTAAAACAACATCGGAAAGCTGGACTTTAACCATTTTATTCAAAATAAAGTTAACATTAAAAGTGCTAAATGTTTTGTATTTTTTTTTTAAAATACTTCTAATCTTTTCCACCTTTCTTTGTAAAGAGATAGAAAATAATTAAGGTTAAATTACAGCGAGAAACTAAAAATGTTGTTATACGATAAAAATAGCATTAAATTAAAAAAAAATTTGATGTCAGGTTACATATTATAATTTCTATAACGAAACGTTAGCTGCAATCCTTCCTGGCATATCAACTAATGAAACTGATTAAATCAGCGATTCTGTCGAAGACCGGAATTTAGAAGAAGACGTAGCATTTGCTAATGCATTTACATATGGTATTAAAAGCATATTACCATTAATCCTTATTTGCATAACATTATAGAAAAGGAAGCCATAAGTAGGCGCCATAATTAAAAACAGCGCCAATTGCCATTATATACGATACTAATAGTGTCGCTATGTTTGATGCAAAACTTGCATCGAAATCGGGTTTTTAGCCTAATTAGTAATTCAATTTTATTCGTTACAATGGCTGCATCTAAATACTTTTTCTGATGCAAATAATATTTAGACAGATTTAGAAGCAAGGCTTGTATTATAAAGTAATGTAAACTTAAGTTGGATCAATATGCGATGCTAATCGCATCATATATCACAAAATTTTTCTACTACGTAGGATTACTAACTAAAAGCAATGCGACCCATCAAAGTTTTTATAATTTTTTTATCGACATTACTAAAAGCTGCGCAAATTTATTAAACAAATATTAATTTTTTAAGCTCTGAATAAGACTGTACGTTTTTTTTTAGTTTGTTTTAAATTATTATTTCCGAACAATGTAAGAAATTTAATCCAGTTTCGAAATGATGTGCCTATACTGATACTGATACTGCGACTGTACTGATTATACCACAATTTACATTCTAAAATTCCGTGTATGTACTATGTACTGTGTACTGGTTATATTAGCGAATTATACAAATACAGCCAAATTCCCGTACCAATTTTCCTTCGTGTAATTTGTAATATGCAACAGATCTTAACATCATTCAAATGTGTTTTACAGATAACAAGTATAATTATATCGGTATTTACAATAATTTTCAACACAATGTTCTTAATATTCTAAATTTGTTTGAAGATAACGTTTTTTCGGCGGAATTATTTTAGTACATAAAACTTCAATAAAATTCAAAACTTTGCTATTGAGCGAATATTAACCAAAGTAATTTTTTAAATCTATTTACTAATTTTGTTGTTTTTTTCCTTTTTGCTTTTATGATATTTCTCTCTACCAACTCAATAATTATTCGTTCGTCACTTATGTTTTAATGCTCACAGATTTTTTATTATATAATAACCTAATTTAGGTTGATACTGTACTTACTCATTATCTGGGATCACCGACAGATCACCTCAAAGGATTACCTTCCATTCCTTAGTTTACTCACCGCTCATCAATGCATCGTTGGACATCCAATATAATATTCTTACAGCATATTTTACCCCACACTTTTGTTTTCTCACTTATGTTTTATATTTTATTTCGCAATCAAATATATTGTTGGTCGGCCTTTGCATGTTGTAGGTAAAAAAAAGTAGGTTTTAACTTAAATTACTAGATCCATTTCAATAAAAAATATTTTGAAGAAAACAACATAATCACCATAACCAATAAATTTTATATAATAGTTTATTTTATTTTTCTTCTTTCCTTCATACACCGAAAGATACAGCGTAAAAACTTAAGAAAAAATTCAACAGTATTATGCTAACCGTCATCATCATAGGTCGATGAAATCAAATAATGATGAAAAACCCACAACGCTAAAACGCACGAAGATTATAAACCTACTAATTTTCTAAAATTATAAATTAAACCAAAACGAAAACTATCGTAGTTTGATTTATTTCCATTTCACACTTTTCGCGTTACATCTAGCACCGATAATAAATATGTATAATGCGAAATAATTTTATCTATCACTTTTAATATGGAGAAGAAAAAAAATATTTATCGTTTAAAATGTACTGCATATGGTACACAAGTATGTGTAAAATAAGTTACTTTATTATACGTGGTGGTTAAAGTTGTTTAAATTTTCCGAGTTTTTTCCACTTTGTTAATTTAATCGTATTTAGTTTAAGTGTATTATGAAAATTAAAATAAAGCTCATTATTTTTATTTATTTATTTTGATAATAAGGGTGTGGAATAAATTGAATGAAAAATTAATCAAATGTAGGAAAACTAATTTTACGTAGGAGGAACACAAATGGTTTTGGTTCTGTGTAAATATCTCAAAAAATTGAATATGATAGATGAGGTATTTAAAAAAAAAAAAAATTATGAGTTTGGGTGGAAAAATCATTAAATATATTTAAACATAGGCTTTCTATTCATTATATCCTTTATATATTGTGTATATATGCGTACTGGGAATATAATTATTTTTAATTAAGCAAATTTTCATTATTACTGCGAATTCTACTTTCTTCAATTAGACCTAAAAAAATAATATAAGAAGTTTTGCCAAATTCAATTAGTTGAGAAAATTTGAAACCGTAAAGGAACATTTTAAAGTACTAATTACATAGATTATCTGCTGGCATAATATTGGCAAAAGAATGTTATTTTTCATTCACCGTTATAAAGTATTATAACAATTGTGATGATTGCTGGGTTTTGACTGTCCAGGTAAATAACCCAATTTAGTGCGGGTAGTACAAACCAGATGAGGAATTTTATAGGAATCGGAACCAAAGTGCTTCTGGACCGATTGCCCACTTAGTATCTGCAATACCACATTCGCTACTTTTGAATTGAATCCCATTATTTTTATGTGACTAAAAATAAAGAGTACATGGTTTTCATTAGATACTGCGCTAAGGACGTTTAACGGTATATTGTAAACCAATAAGTTTATAGTAACTTTAGGACTTTTTGTAGTGTTAAATTTTAAGTAACCACAAACGTAATTCTTGACATCTTTCGTCATCGCTATCTGTTCAGTCGTTGAAAAACATAAATAAAATATGTTGAGTATGAAGCCCAAATAATGTAAACAAAACCATTGAATTAAATGTTTTCATTTACATAATTTTACTTACAAAATCCGATACGTTTATTTTTATAAAATCAGCTGTCACTTCTGTTATAACCTGCAAAATATTTTAAATATTATTAAATATTATTGTACTTAACTTAAGCGAAATTTCAGCAAATAAATGAAATACCATATGATATAAAATCTCTTCAGCTTCACACAACAATCACCAAAATTGTCTCACATTTTTTGTTGCTCTTTTTAACTATTAGTGATGACATCTGTGAATTAACCTTGCATTATTTTTATATTATTAGTACTAATCAATACTGCTATAATCTGTACTAAATCTAAACTAGTATGAACTGTACTAAATTTATAATATTATTACGGTGACACCTAGGGTGTAATAGAATAAGTTAAATTATTAAATCAATGTTTACTGTACTAAAATGGAATTTTCCATGATAAAAATGTTCTAAATGGTTCTACACTATTCTTACTGGAAAAGTCTCGAAATTTCTAGAAGTTTAGTTTGTTTATATAAAAATCCGAAAGAGATCGAATTGGAATTATTAGTTTTGGGTAAGCGATAGTTTGAAGCTTAAAAAGGAATTAAAAACTGATTTAAAAAGAGTTTTAGTGCGAAATAAAAAGTACAAGTGGTAAAAAATAAAGTGATTTTGTGCAACAGCACAAACACAATTCAGTATTCACGTGAACTTTTTCCTAAACTTTGCTAAAAAAAAAAAAAATTAGGATAGTTTAGCAAAACTTCACGTTTTTGCGCAATCGCGTGAAGTTGTTCCTAACTCTTAATATATTTAAATGTATTTGTGACTTTCTTATATTTTGTTCGGATTAACCGATATTCGAACTGGATTCAACATTTGAATAGTGAATTTGCTTGCTATTAGGAAAAAATTCAATTTAGGGTACAATATTTTCAAATTTTCTTCAACCTATTATCCGCGCTGTTACGTTTGTAAATTTTAAAGTAAAAGAATAACTAAGTCTCTTTGACTTGATAACACCCCTGGCCGGACTGCGGTTTATTAAGACTAGTTTAGTATATTTTTTGAGTTTAGTTTCAGCATGTCAACTTCAAATTTAAAAATGTGTGTTACGAAAGCAAAAAAACCCGTTATGGTAATATTCGATATCATAAGTGGATTTTCCGATAATGACTGAAAAACTATAACGGATTTTTTGCTTTCTAAACGACCAAAGCCCTTCTAACTTTACAAGTGACTATTTTTTTCTGTTAGCCTACATCCATGCCTACCCAAAAATTTACTTAGGATTATCAGCCGGTGTTTCTAAGTATCAGAAAACTTTCGGACAATCCACGTATCGAACATTACTATAATGGGTTTTTTGCTTACTAAATGACGAAAGCGCCTCTAACTTTTGCACATTAATATAATTTTATCAACATAAATTATGATAAAGCAAATAATAATAGAATATTGAAAAAATTACTACATGTTAATATTTAGACGGTTCAATACAAAAGTTTTATTGTCCCCTTACCTAATGGATAATGTTTAATTTATTCGTTAATGCGTATAGTTTTACTTATACATTCGCACAATTTGTGGTTTTTGTTATTTTAGGAAAGTTTAGGAAGAAATTCACATCGATAATTCAGTGTTCATAATCAAACAAGAGTAAACCATTCAAATCACTCTTTCTAGACAATGTTGCGATTGCTTTAAATATCAAAGTGTTCCAATAATTAATCAACCACAAATTTTGCGAATCGCTTGTGTCATCAATTAATAGCTGTAACACAGAAAAATTACATCGAACGAGATATTACCGGGTGCATATACAAATTAGTGTTGGTAGAAATTACCACATGTACGTTAACATTGGGCAATTCTTGAAGCCTCATACAAAATTCAATTTTTAAAATTAGTTTATTCACGCTTACCGGCTATCTATTAAGGGTCAAAGTCATATATCTAAAATATTTAGAAGGAGTATCTTCCAGTTACCTCTAAAGTCTCTCGAAATGTAAAAAAACACCAACAAGGGAAAATTAACCAATCTTCACATATGCAACGGAAGATCACTCCGACACTAGTTTGAGCGATTTAACCTGGCGCTTGCGCCTTTTAGATCAGCTGATGTAAGAATTTACCGAGTTAGAACTGTGAATATTCACCGAGAATTCCGAGTGACCTAACGTATGAAGAGAATGTACGAAATGGATTCGTCCAAAAAAATCATAACTCGGGTGTCATGGATCTCGACTTGTCATTGACGAACATTCATTACAAGTAAAGTTGCCGAAAATTCATATCCCTTCGCTTTGTGGAGATTATGCTGAATGTCAATCGTTCGTTCCAAGATATGCATACCACAACTACTCATGAATCACAAAATCTCAGCCCAGTCCAAAAATTTCAATATTTAAAAGGACTTCTTTGAAAATCATCTGCAATCTGCATAGAAGGCAATTATATTGGAGCACTGAATAAATTAATAAAAAGGTATGACCGTAAGAAACATTCAGCATTCAGCTGCTTCGAATATAAAGCGAATCATGAATTCTTCCGATGAAGAAATTTGCGGACTGGAAGCTCTTTTAGAAATAGGTCAGGAAAGAGATCATTAGCTAATCTATTTAATATTCCAGTAACTAGATTACCAAACGAAGGTACCCTGGGCTGAGCAATCTGCAGAAATAATCAATCCTGACAGACACTCTGGAGTCATTAATCACCACATCTAAACGAATATTTCTAATGTCAGGGTTAAAAAATCATGTCGCTTCTCAGGAACACGAAAAAGCAATTGAGGGTCATGCAGCAGCCAAACCATTCAATAATTAGACGTGTGCGATGTTACAAAAAAAAAATTTCATAGTCACGCAATCTTTCATTGCAACGAGATTGTGAGTGAAGAGTTGTTTCAATTATTTATATCCAGTATTCAATTATATCCAGACACGCTGTTAAAAATGTTGTAAAAAGCACGATACATTATTGCATCACGAAGAAACTCAAGATGAGTTTCATCACAAAAGAGTCGCTCAACAAATTAGTAGGGTTCTACTGTCAAAGATTTAAAGGCTCAGGGAAGTCGAACACATTTTCATGCATGCTCCAACCTTTCCATATAAGGTTTTATCGTCCTATGATGCAAATCTTTTCTGCCAAAGCATCACAAAAGCGAATCCATCTACCAGATACTGGCGGCCTTAACACCACAAGGGCCACTGCCGATGATACGATGCCACAGAAAAAATATGATCCATGATCAAAATTAATAGCCTGTGGCGGTCACGCATTTGTACATGCGTTCACCACCACACGTCAAAACAACGCGCCCCTTCTACATTTTATTTTGTATACCAACCGCGCGACACAAAACAAAACACAACAAAAAATGACAATACAAAATAAAATTACATAAAACAGTCTCGTCTCGGATTTCAACGTGGCAACACGTCGCTCTTGGTGTTGGCCGCCAACCACACTTTTGTGTTACCAAAATGGTGGTGGAAAATTAAGTAAATTTTATAATTTTAATAAAATTAATTTTCAACAAATTTGCGTGTTTAGTTTTTATTAATATAAATGCATAGCCTCTATAAGCCAATCCAAAAACAATAAACACCATTTCTATTCTGAGATTCATGCAAACATTCAAATATTGTAAGTTCGATTTATGCGCCTCATACGACGCAAGCCAATACGATTATGCAGAACAGTATTCTTTCAACAAGAAGAAGCAATTGGGAATATATCTGTTCAACTCATTCCGGCCAAAACTATTGTAGCATCCATAAAGCAGTAGACAATACTTTTTCTTGAACCATGTACAGAGGTTTTTCCAGCCAACCGAATCAAAAATGTGATTTCGGAATTAAATATGGACATAAGAAAACTTTCCACCTGGACCGACTACCAAATTGTATTAGACCCAGCGAATGGCGCTTTACGTTGTATGCCAATCCAGCGAATAACGCTTTACGTTTTCTGTCATCTATAGAGAGCTTTGAACGCATAAGCATTGGTGGAAGAGCCGGGACTGGATTCAAATGCTTTTTCCATATCTATGAACATGGCACCTGTACAAATTTTGTAGTTTAATTTGTAACACACCGTGGAAAAGAACTTAATTCCTGATAACCAGTTTGGTTATCAGGAATTAAGTTGGATATCACTGATAAACGCGTGCCTATACAATTGCCAGATCTATATAACTACTCGCTGCCGGAAATGTGGGTGCATCTGCCTGGTAGATTTGAAATTTGTATAAAATACCATTGTTGGATTGTCATTGATTTAAGTGAACTCTTGTGTTGTTATTTGCACTATTAAACCAATTTGTTTGTCTTGCATTCAGATCTCCTGCTATGACGTAATCATTTCTTAAGTTAGCCAGATCTAATTCTTCGAAAATTCGTTTCAATTCGACGTTAAATTGTTGATCACTTAGCACATTATTACTTCCGAGACGTTGATCATGCTTTAGATTAATTTTAATGATAGTTGATTCTACACCCACACGGAATTTCAAATTGAAGAATTGAACAAATTGAAAAAATTAAATGTTATATTATATAAAAATTTTAAAAGAAAAGAAAATTTATGGGAAGACATTTCAAAGGAATTTAATTTAGGTAGAAGGTAATTATACTTGTTGGAATAATACATAGATAGTTGATATGTTTTGTAATATGGTGTTATTGTTTGTGTTTGTTTTTAAACAAAGAAGAAATGGAGTTGGATTAGAGACCGATATGTCAGGGAGAAGAAAAAACAACTAGAGCCGACTGGGTCGAAATTTAAAACCGTTCAAGTTTGAGAATTCCTTTCTATGTTGCAATTCCTAGACGATTCTATCAATCCACGAACGTTGGTTTTAAATCTTATATTTTAAATATTTTTGATAATTTTTTTAGCATGACAGAAAGTAGCTACATCGGAAAAATTGACGATTCCAGCATCAGTTTTCAGCTTGATGAACTTGATTCTGAAAACATAGAAAACCCAAGCGCATCGTCCACACCACTTCCGCCAATACAGCCACCAACAAAACGGTGAAAAATAACACAAGCAGATGAAGTGGAAAACAGATTTCTGAACAGTTTAAATTATAGGCCCCTGTAGGTGTTCCGTTGATCGGAGCCTATAATTAATTGTAGGTAGTGCTAATTTACTGATCGGTCACTAACCTTGGTTACGTACTCCATATGGTCGTACGAGGATACGGTTATCGTTTACTGAAGACTGTTGCCTATTCAGAGGCCAACGGCATTCACCTTTTTTGTATAAATAAATTCACAACACCAAATAAGTTTATTTTTATGAGTTTTATTTATTAATGATTGTAATAGAGTAATTATTATTTTTACGTTGGTTATACCATTTAACTGTAAGACACAGCAGTGAATATAATACTATAATGGTATTTTTCGCGTCGCTGGGTTTGATCATCTATACAAATTATTACGAATTCACCACACCATAGGAACGATTATAAATTTCGTAATTTGGGGAATTGACAGAACTGGTCACCCTGCATAAGGAAAGCGAACGCGTAGTTCATTTTTACATTTCAGATAAACATTTCATTTTGGTTCGACGATGGGAAAATAAAACTAACTAGTCATTTATTCGTAATTTATTATTATTTTAATGGTCGTCTCGGCTGTTTGGTGTAATGCTACTCAACACACAGAGGACGCATATAGCGTCCCCTTACCAGTGAATTACTCGCTCGTGTTGTTGTTGTTGTTGCTGGCTCGGAACTGTCGGCGCAGACCCAAATATTAGGTGATTCTGCGGTTTCCGTCGGTTTTTAATTTTGCGACGTTTGCTGCGTATAAATACAATTCCGTGTGCTGAATAGTCGACCGTTGTTGGGATACGGTTATGATGGATACATTCGCCCCAGTATCGATTAGATAACTTGTGTTTGTGGTTGACCTTGATTGGGGCATGTCGCCGAGTGCACCAGTGCTCCTAGTTTTTTGACTTATATTCTTCCCAGTGTAGACAATTGGCACGGTAATTCCGGGCTGCCTCTTGGAACCGATGATGGTAGTAGCATAATCGCGGTCCTGGTGTAAGCTTTCGTACGGATCCTCTGTGTCCTGACTGACTTCGTGGTCGTCTTTGGCTCTGGCTTTGCCTCTGTTGATTCATGTCCATTTGGTCCATTCTTTGATGGCGTTAATCTGGTTAGCGAAGTTGTTGTTGAGATTAGTCTGATTTTCAGATGCGACGGCTAGTACATGAGACTATGTCATCGTCTCCAAACTCCGCTAATTTCGTGGCGGGCAAAGCTTCAGCGGTTGGAGCGCGTATTTCCTGAGCCCGTGGTGGCAACCTTTTTAGCCATAGTGTCCTGATTAATTCGTCGCTGATGGCAGATCCACCGCTGGCTTCCAACTGCCGGATCAATTGAGATGGCTTCATGTCGCCCAAATCAATGCCCCGCAGAAGGCGGTGAATCTGCATCTGTCGCGATTCTTCCCACCTGTCGAAGATCGCTTTTTTAAGACTTACTAATTATTTTGGAGTTACATCAAAAATTATAAAATCAGTTTTCGTTTTCATTTTCCTCTGGGTAAAGCGCTTTACTCTAAAAATATTTGCTTTATGTTACAAACTCTGGGCTATTACGAGTATAAATAATTAAGCGATTTGTTTTGATTGAATTTTTTATTCTGAATCATGATTGCTATGATCATTTTTGATTTTACCTTTCTTCTTTCAAATATTTTTTTAATTTTTTATTTTTATTTTAAAATTATGCATTGAGCGTTATTTAAAGCATTGTAACCATTTTATAATTGCGACATTTCAATCAGTCATAATAGGTGGTTTGGCGTCTATTGGAGGGGGGGATCAAAGTTGAGTAGATTAATCTACCAGCTCCGTAACCTTCCAGTAGGGTGCGCATCACGTGAGCTGTTATGGTCTTGTCATTAGGCAGCTGCGTAATGGGTACAATTGTGTAAGGGGTAACCTGTGCACAATTCGCAAGTGTACGTACTGCCTCCTCGTGGCAACCACTGGTAACTAAGGCCACTTGGCACATTTTAGGCCATTTGGCACAGGCCAAAGTACGGCGCTAAAGGAGAAAACCTTGACAAAAAACCCTAATCTAAGGTGGAACAGCATATGCCGAAAGATGAATGGCTGATAGGTTAATCAGCCCAAAATATGCGGACTCTGGATACCAGGCACCCTCCAGTTTTATTTTAAGCCTTCCTGTAGTAAAGCTGGGTGACCTACAGGTGACTTGCAATTCCCAGCAACTCGTAAGAGTAAAATCAAACGGAATACGGGGCAGGAGTAGGAATATACGGGAGTGGCACAACCCTCTCGAGGTCCTTGAGCTCCATTGCTACCGTCTTTCTAGCGGAACTACATGCTGTAGTAAACATCTAGGAGGGAGAGCAATATGCCCAGATAGTATGTATCACTTACCGGGAGGCAGTATTGTCAGGTTCATTAAGAACCTGAATATTGACTGGACGGATAATTAAGCAGGGGCCAGCACAATAGATCTTTTAGGTCGCAGTGCGAAGTGGCTGATCGCCCGCATGGCCCCCCCAATAATAATAATAATAATCAGTCATAATAATAATAATAATGAGTCATAATAATTTTATAACTAAATAAATTACAATATTTTCAAAATTAGCATACAAAACTTGACCATAACAAAATCCAATTGTGTTGCGATGACCTAACCAATTTTTTAAACATTCTGGTGAATTCCAGCGATAAATAAAAAATTTGACACATTTTATTCCTTGTCACGAGCAAACGCAATTAAAAAACATTTAGCTTGATTCACCTGGTCGAATCACGCACGTGATATCATAACTAAATCATGATACATTCTAATAATAAAGGTCGAACTATTATTTTGATAAGTCACCCTTGATTTTAATACTAAGTAACTTTACTCCCCTATTTTTATTGTAAATAAGCAATCCTTTGTACAATTTTTAAGGTGTTTTAACACTAATGATTCATTCTTAATTTCTAATTCAATTAAAAGAATAATTTGTTTTGTCGAGATGGAGAATAAAAACCAAAATTTACTAATCAAATGAATAATCATTTAATTACTCGTTATTTTGAATTTTCGTCCTTACTATTTAGGTTCATGATAATTAAGTTTAATTATTCAGTCAGTTGTAAAAGAGAGAGCAAAAACATGATTTATATAAGTAGCAGAATCGTATCTTTAGCATGACTAATTAGTTGGGTGTTAAATTTTTTTTTCAATTACTTATGAATTGATAGGTGATTCATTTTATTTGGCGTATGTTGAAACTTGAACTTTCCTTTTTCCAACTCTCTGCTGTGGTATTTATTCTGAGATTTGGTGGACCTTACATTAAAAAGGCATAATCATGACGTAGGCGAACTTAATCGCAAAATAAATGTATGTTATGTAATCGTATAGTGTAACTTGGTATACTAAGATATCCCCGTTTACTATCCACAGAATCCAAACTGGAATTAACTTTTCATAAAATAAATTTTTATGAAAAGTTAGTCTCGCTAGGCACGTTGTGCTGATGTTACATTACTGATAATGTTAACTCCTCCCTTCCTAAAAATCCACATCCCGTGGACCAACCATTTAGCTGGATGGGTTGAATTCCAAATTGATGAGTAGGAAATTCTTCTTGGACAGTTGTTTTCAGTCTCGCCCTGTGGCGGCCGCTTTTCTGTCGATTTGAATCGATTTTGAATCCCTTTTCAATGATGTTCGTGCGTAACACGGAGGGTTAAACTTGAAATGTATTCGCTTCTTAACTTACGAATGTTGGAATTGTTAATTTGGACCATCTCGTTAGCATATTGCACCGAAAACTTTCTTTCAAGTGTTGATTCGTATTGTTATACTATTTTTGCCATATAAGTGGCTTAGCAATATAGTATGGTTAATGAGGGTTTCAATAATTTATTGGTTTTAATGATACTCGCATCTTGCATTGAAACTTTTGAACAGTTGACAGATACAATGATCCATTGGTATTTTTTTTAGCCCACTTATGCCACAAATAGTCATCCCCCCAAATGTGTGATATTTTTTGACCATTCCGAATATCTCAACTTGGTTAAGAAGAAGTTTGTTGAAGTCCAGGAGGAGGGTAGATTCTTTCACAATCATCATAGGTTCAACATATTCGATTGCTTCTACCTCGTTGGTTTATGGCAGAGTTTCAATTTCCATGATCAAACGACTAATTTCAACTTTATTCAACAAGTTAGTGTGGACGATGTTTCCTTTGGCGAATTGAGAGGCTCGAATTACGGATAGTGAGTCGATTAAATAATACTTGGTGAAGCGTTTCTTCTGATTCGTCGTGAAAGTGGTCAATAATTTCTAAAATTAGTTCTAAAATTTGCTTTTGTTTTTTCAAGTGATTCCTGTGGGACCGCTTGTGTTCTTCCTTTGAGATGGATATTTTATTTTCTTCATTCTTCATTCAACGATTCTTTGTGTTAAGCGTATTTTGAAGGCAGAGAAAATGTCCTTAAATATTTCATGCAGAAGTTGAATATACTCCTCCGTGATTTTGATTCCGTTGAATGCAATATTTGGATGCAATCGTTCCTGTAGGACCTTGCATAGAATCTCTTTGTTTAGGTCTGGCAGGCTTATATAGTGTTTGTCGTAAGTGGGATGATACTCTTCATGAAGACATTGATTGGCGCATCACAGTATCGAATTAAGTCAGTACAATCTTCTTCCGCACTGTCAATGGTTCCATTGGTGGACAATGTGTTCGCTTTAATTTCCAGTATTCACAGAGCGTCCGCAACCTTGTTAGTAGAGCCAAGTTTGTAAACATGCCTTTAATTATATTCCTCCAACTGACCTTTCCAGCACTTCAACTTGGCATTGCGGTTCTTATTACTTACTGTAAATGTCAGCTGTTGATGGTCTGTCAGAATTTTGGTTTTGTAGTGCCCATAATATGGCCAGCATCTCCTTTTCGTTTCCCGCATAATCGGTCTTATTCAGTGACCTAGAGATGTAGATAGTTGGCCGGTCATTCCTGATATTTTCTTAAAAAATTACAGGGCCAATGGTGAACGAAGAACCATCAATAGTTAGCAAAAATGGTTTGTTAAAATTTGGGAAAATCAATATCTTCATTGAAGTCTTTCATTATAATCTGATGAAATCTTGAAATCAGATCGATATGGCGGTAAAAAACTTGGAATCCGAGATTAGCTAGTATATTTCAGATATCCGGAATGGGACATAAATCTGATATTGTTACAGCTACTACCACTCGATATTTATATTTCACAATCCAAATCAAGGATTAAGTGGCTTTTGGAGATCCTACCTGATACACTATGGGTACGGGTATGATTTAGTGTATATCAGTTCAACACTGGTGGTTTTGATTTCGATGGTTTCGAAGTTATTAATAGGTCTAACGAGTATTGCGAATTTCAAGATGACTGAGTGCAATATTTTCTTTGTGTCAGGTGAAAGGAGACCATCCCGAATTTCCATATTGTTAACTTGGCATGATTGTTTATCTTGTAATGGAATGTGTATGTTGGGTGTGATGATAAATTCATTGTGTTTTCGATTTATGAGTACTCCGAGTGCCTTTAATATATCATCTCCTATGAAGCTATCAAACGATTTATATCCTAGTAATATCAATGCTAACGCTTTTGAAGAATGGTCCACTAGTTTTGTGACTAATCTGGATGTCATTTTCGGTTGGCTTGGGAATAACGGCTAATTCTGATTCTATAAAGTTCTTAGTGGCTCCTGTCTCGATGAGAAACTTGAGTATTTTTTCGTTTTTAAGCCGGCACTCTAGGTATGGTACGCTAGAGAGGCTTCTATCATAAAATTTACCTCCGAGTCATCTTATATGTCTTACTCGTCATTTTATATCTCGCTTTTGGTGTCGTGGAAAACCAATTGATTATAATAATTCTCCTCCAGTTGTGTTTCCAAGTGGTTGATTCGTTGTTGTTTCCGTGGCTAGTGGAGATGAGAATGTTCCCGTTTTGCTACTGGATTATCCTGAGTAGTGGGACGGACGGTTGATATAATTTATTTGTCGCGTTTTTCGGTGTTTCTGGTTTAGGATAGTTCGGCGTTGGTAACGAGAAGTTGTTTACATTCTGATCACCATAAGGGATACTGTAGTTCTAATGTTGAATGTTGTATGCCATGATTCTCCGTTCAAGTGGTAATTCTTTTTTATTTTTTGGTGAAGGTAGTGCGTGTCTGTATAAAATTTGATTTATCAGGGCCGTACGACATTCGTGTGTATGGCCATGTTCCTGGAATTCAGCCCCGGGTAATGTGGGTGGTTTCTGGGTGACAGCATCAATTAAAACCGATTTATTTTTATTGCTTTTTGTTTTTGGTTTTTATTTGTTTTATTGACGTTCACGAGAAATTTTTCAAAAGAGCACGGCCGAGAGAATGTAATAAAATAGTGCCTACACTTTATTATGTTTTTATCATGATTAAATAGAGGAGAAGGCGGGAAAGGGACGAGAAGACGTCAAGGGATCCACGGGAGAAGGCCCCGTAAGAGGTCCCCCGCGCAAACCACTGGTGAAGCCAAAAGGCTCTTAAGTAGCGGGGGCCCGCAGAACGGAGATGGAGGACATTAGTCAGCCGAAAAGGAGACTGAGCAGGGCCTTCTGAAGAGGCCTTCGGAAAAATGAAAGCATACGTCGCCGGCCTGCAGATAAACCTGCATCAAGCAATGGCGTCTTTGGACGTCCTTTGTCGTAGGTTTATCGGCCATAACATTGGCATGGCTCTAATCTAGGAGCCCTGGGCTACGTATAACCAAATTAGAGGTATAACAAATCAATTGGATAAGTTAATTTATCATAACAAAACTAAGAGTACAAGAGCGGCTATTTTGGCCAGTTCGCAAATTAATTTTATTCCCATTTCAGAGTTCATCTCCAAAGACTTGGTTGCAGTAGTGGTGGAGGTTCTGGGTGAAAGAGGTCAAGAAGAGGCTATAATAACCCCCGCCTACTTTCCTGGAGCCTCAAAGTTGATACCTCAGCAGGTAGGCTGGCCTACCTGGCAGGATGCGATGCAAACGGGCACCACACGGTGTAGGGTAGCACGGACATCAGTAACAGAGGTGAGTACCTTTTTGAATTTCTTATCTCAAATAATGTAGACATTGTCAATAGGGGAAGGAAAGGTCCTAGATTTGGCACTTGCTAGTCTGCATTTCATATTGGCCAATTAGCCTCACATCATTTCTATTGAAGACGATGGAAAAAATCTTTGATAATCAAATAAGAAGCGAGGTCCTAAGAAAAAATCCGCTGCATCGCCACCTGGTATTTGCTGAATTATGGTTGTTGTAATCTGTGGCAAATATATAAAAAGTTATAACTGGGTTTTTACTACTTTCCAGTACAACGATTTAAACATATTTTTCTGTCTGTGAAACACAATTCTTAACATTAAATAATCTAATTACCACCAATTGGTCCTTTATTGTGCAGCCAAGAGGTCAGCTAAGTTAAACCACTAATTTCGTGCACAATTTCGCAACAATATCAGTAATAAGTACTTATCCCCTTTTAAATATTTAGTAAGTGTCTCTGATTAGATACAAGTTCATTTAACTCAATTTAAAAATTTATAAAATTATATGTGCGTTAATCTAACAACAATTGCTCCCTTCTTCAAATAGTTCTGTTTTATCTGAAAGTTAAATTATCACCTTAAATAAAATAATCAAGAATTATGTTGATAGGTACATGCTTTAAATTATTATAAATATTTAATTAGAAATTAATTAATTACAAAATATTTTTTTGTGAAAAGAAAAAAATCATTAAAGTAAAATTGAAATACATACATTGTTTAAAATTATAACACAAAATTGAAAATTATTACTATTCATTGATTTCATCCAAAATATCCAAATCTGGATCCAGATCATCCTCACTATCAAGTGAGTTTTAAGATTTTTGTAAAAATCGTGGGATTGTGGCGATATTATTGGTAATAAATCCATTATATCTTTTTTCTTTTTTGAATTTATAGGATTTGGTCCCCGGTAAGCCATATTTAAATCGGATCTTGAAATAGTAGAAATTCCTCGTCGTTTTATACTATGCATTTTAAATGGTTCATCTTCGGCTAAAGAGTTTTTATATTCTATAATTCCGTATTGTTTGGTATACCTAAGCCAGCGCACTTTAGACCAAACAAAAGGATTCCCAGCAACATCTTTAGTACCCCATGTATATTTTTTTTTTACTAAATCATTGAAATTAAAAAAATCAATTTGGACCATGTCAATCACTTTATATTGTCTGTTAGATCGTATAGTACGAATAAATTGTGAATAATCATGTGGAGCATGAATGTCGATGAATGTTATTTTTTAATTGTTTTTCAATTGTAGCATGAACCACATCACATTCCATATGGGTGTGACCTACAATTAAAAATTTGTGATCGTTTGTTGTGACATTGACTTCTTCAGATTGCAAAAAGTATAAAAACATAGCTGAAATAAAACTGTTTTTATTTTGTCCCACGCAATTGTCACTATAAAATATGATGTGTTGGACTGATTGCGGTAACGATTTAAAATGCGTATACAGACATGAGGCAATTTCATTTCCCCCGCGATTTGCTATGCTTTCATGCCAAATATAATTAAAAGGTTGGTTTGATGCCCCGTCATGCACAGTTAACTTAAATGTCCATAATGAACGTTTATAAAAAGAAACGCTTATACTTAGCCGAGGTGTCGGTAGACACTTTTGTAAATCAAAAGTGAACACTCTTGATATTTCTGAATTTTGTTTGCATTTTTCTTTGTCCTGGTTCTTTGCGGTGTATGCTAAATCGGCCAAAGCATGATGTTCTTTTTGCTGCTTTAATAATTCAACTTTGTTTTCTGTGGCTAGTTTCATTTTTTGATGGATAGTTTCACAATAATTACAAGCGTCTAAGCTTGGTTGTTTAAATTTTAGATTAAGGGACTTAAAAATTTCGGAGTACTTAAAAATGGAAGCGGGGTTAGTGTATTCCTTAGAATACAGTTCATACATTATGGTTAAATTTAGCCCAGTTGACAAATAGCATTTGCTACTATGCCGGCGTGAATAGTGAGAAGTGTATGCTGGGAAACTGTTGATGTGTTTGTAAATTCCATCCGTTGTTTCTTTTGGAAGTGTTTTATGAAATTTAGATGCCGTTCCACGCCTATCTTTTTCCGGTGTAGCTCCGGGGCATTTGTATAATTTATCACAAGCTGTATCAATGAATTTACGCGTTTCACCAAATGTATCTAATAAACATTTTTTGCACACTTCAAAACGACTGCCGCAATTTTTTAAAAAGAATTTGGCTGAATATCGGCGAGGTGTTTTGCAAATAGTTTTTCGGCATTTTGTTGGCTTGAGTTCGATTAAACCACATATATAAGCCGATCCCATATCATAATTCCCTAAAATTTAAATTTTATTTTAATAAAAGTGTATAGGTATCCAACCAGGCGTATATAAAAATGGCGTTATGATACTTTTAGTTAAAATAACTAAAAAGTGCCTAAAGTAAATCAACGCTTAACAGGCCTTTTTTAACGCTATTATTATAATAATATTCGTAAATAGAAAGCTTACCTAGTTTCCAGTACTCATCAAAAATTTTCTTTTTGTCGTCGTATTTTATTTTTAAATGGCATTTTTTCTTGCATTCAGTCAATGGAATGCATTGCCGGTTTTCAATTTGTTTTCCGGAGGATGTAATGTACTGTAAACCTAAATTTCGTTTCGTTTTTCGAGTTTCTTGATTTACCCTATTTATAGTGGAATGGCTAATTTTGCTGGCACCCTCCGAATATCGTTCATTTTCTAAGTTACCTAAATCTTCATTATTTTGAAAATTGGCACTAAAATCCTCTTAATCAGAAGATAAATTGCCGGCTGGCACATAAGACACGTCTACATCACTATCATCAAAATCTATTGAATCCTCGGATAGGCTGAGAGCATGACTTACAATTAGTTGAAAATTTTCACCTGTACGCTCAAAATTGGTCATTTCACGAGATATAAAAACTAATAAAATTATGCCTTTTTAGATTTGTTCTAACCACAATTTCTCATACAAATAACTGTAGAATGCTTCTATTTATGCTATGCATGCTATATTAGTTAAAATAACAGTCATCAGTGTTTCTTGCGTTATCATTATAATGCTTCGCTTGTACTGCAGATTTTGTGAACTTGGTGCAAAAGGTTATCTAGATTATATTGATTTTGAACAATGAATGTAATGGCATAACTAAACTTAATCCATAATTTATTTCGTTTGTTAAAATGGAGAACGGGTTAACTAGAGAAAGCTCCTTTTTATTATTTTGTATGACATAATTTTGATTTATAGAGCAATATTTTAAAATGTGATAATTTGTGTTATTCTAGGAATTAGTCACTATACACAATTAATAAAAAATGAGTACTATAGTTGTCCCGTTTTCTATATTTATTCAAAAATAATATCCTATATTAACTAATGATCAAACGGATTAAAAACGAATTAACTCATTATACAAATTTTGGAAATTAGCGTAATTTTCTATTAGTTTCTTTTTAATTTAATTTAATCGAACTATCCCCTTTTCCATAAATGTGATTGTTAATTTTTGGAGTTTGTACCTTTTAAAAGGTTTAATAATTGATAAAATAGTGCACCTAGAAAAGTGAAAATTTGAGGTGACATGGAACAAATATTGTACATTCCGAAAATTTAATAAAGTTAAAATGCTGATATTTCACCTTTTATTTATTTGCCACAGATATACTCACACAAAAAACTCATAAAAAACAACAAATTCCAAAATAAACAAAAAGTTAAAAATATTACGAATCTGGCCGACGAAGAATGTATAAATTTAAAACCATTGATTTATTTTGCTTTTTATTTGTTTTTATTAACGAAGCCAAATGAATGTCGTTGGTTATAACAACCATAGATACAAAAACATTAATTTATGTTAGAAGAAATAGAAAATTGACTCTAGGCATCTAAAATTTGAACCGATTTCACCCGATTCGGTTATTTTTGTTACTTACCATCATGAGCAATAATACAATAAAGAAATTTGGCGGCACACAATAGCAAAATATATTGTATATTCAACGCCGTGTACATATACAAAATTCTCAAAACTCAATTCTCATTTTGCGACCAAAATCGCTGTCTTAGTGGAAGAAACTTATTTTTTTTAGGCTGTGATACCTTAGGTCCACTGTAATACCTTAGGATTTTCACTTGGCTCGCTAGCTACCATCCGCTTCTACCTAATCTTGTAGCCACCATATTTTAGACACCTGGTCCCTTTATGGGTTGTCACACCTGACAGTGCTCTTGGCCCAAGTTACGGATATTTTTCGTTCTTTTGTGGGCTATCTTTAGAGGGTCATAGCCCACTTATCTATTATCTTAAATCCATATCTACCGGTTTAGCGCCCGTACTGCTGACTCTCGGCTTCGGTCCCATAGAATCATCATCGCTGCTGTTTAGGCGGTCAAGTTACTCACCTTTCATGTTTCCTGCCTTTCAAGAGTGCCGACCCCGGTTTTCTTTCCTCTTTTTATAATTTTTTCGTATTTTTATCCTCATTTGAGTTGCGTAGAATCCTGTGAGGCTATATACAACTTGAGGTAATCTGGTATCCTGAGAGCTCCGTTATTGTCTAGGCTTTGTAGTTACAAGCCTAGTTGGAACGAGTCGAGTCATTTCGCGTGACCCGCCCTATAACGCTGTAAGGCAATGAAAGGTACATAAATTGTTTTGGCGAAATGATTATATAGCTTTGTGGTTGAACAAAATATTTCTTACATAATTATTTTTTGTTTGGCTTCGTAAATACGAACTGTACCTGTATATACCTATCATATACAGAACATTTTTGAAGTGACACGAAATAAACAGTTTACATATACAAATATACATTTATGATGTTATCTTTTAAACAACAGCAAAACAAACATTCAACAAATATTCCAGATTAAGATTAAACATTATGAAGTTCCATTTTATTATTTTTAGAATTCGCTTACATTTTGTTCTAAAAGATTTATACTGTCGCAAAACCTTGTCTGTTTATTTATTTTTTTTTTTTTTTTTGCTCAACCTTCGCTGAAATGTAAACATTCGAAATTCCTCAGAGGGAATTTTTTATTTGTTTATCTCACCAAAATAAAATACATTCTATAAATAAAATACATACCCATTGAAAGATTATTTTTATCTTTTTATTTTCGATTGTTTGCATATTTGGTCTCAAATTTAAGCAGATTTTATTCACTTCATCCCTCTGTATTACGTGTTAGGCGAATTTATGTTGTTCAATTTTGTTTATGTAACGTGTTGAAATGATTCGTCTGAGAATTTATTTTTTCAGATAATCCTATTATCCTTTAAGTAAGAGAGATGTTTTGTTTTTCTTTTCTTATTTAGACCCATGGTTTTAAAATTTTCGATAAATCCGTATAATTCATAATATTTTAGCATTTAACATGTTCCAAAAATTGTCTAAATATGAAAAAATAAAATTAACATTACCATTGCTGAAATTGCAGAATCAAAATACTTTTTCAACAAAATTGTTATTTTTAAAAATATTCGGTCCACATTGCAGAATTTGCCTATCAAGCAATATAAGGCATCATGAATAACTCAATTAAGTACATTTTGTGACAGAAAAAAAAACTAAAGAAAAACAAAGAAATAAAATATTACAAGAATTTTATTTTGAATTAAGAATTCAACAGCAAAAGAAATAAAAAAGAAAAATAATTGTTAAATTCCTAAAATGTGAATGAAATGAAATTTTATTTGAGTCGAGGAGGGGTAAAAAAACAGTAACACCAACAGCAGTTCAAGTTCAATGTCATTCGGAAATAATTACTTTTTTAATTGGATTTGTTTTTACGAGTTTTGAAATTATTCGAGAATTTGTATATATAGAAACAATATTCAGTGAAGAGTTAAGTAATAATTTCAATGTTTGAAAGTCACTTATTTTTTATGGTAACTAATTTTTCCAATATTTTGTTTGCCAAAATGTGTATGTATGTTTGTGTCATGTAAATAAATCAGTATTTACGCTTTAAATTATTTGTTTGAATTCTAATTTAACTTGGAATAATTTTGCTTTAAATAACTAGACTAAAAATAATGGCACGGTTTGTGCAAAATGGATGAACCGATGGCTGACGAATGGGCGGATACTAAAAACACCATATTAAGAAGTAAAAATAATGTTTCATGGGTAATTTTAAATATTGTGAAAATAAAATTCTGAAAGAATTATACGTAGAAAAAATAAAAATAAAAATATTTAAAATAACAGCTTTTTGATTATTTAATTATTTTATTCTAAGAATTTCAAATTTATTTATGTAAAATTAAAACATTGTATCGTAAAATGTCTAATTATCGAAAAAAAATTTTTTTTAACAAAACAAACTGTTGACAAGTTATTTTAATTTGTTCTATACCTTAGAGGATTGGACTGACGCCCCAACCCCCCGAATTCCGACATTCTTACAAATTAGAATATTTTTGAAAAATTTGTGTTTTTTGATAATTATTCACATAGTAAAATATAAAAATCCTCCAAGCTGCTAAGCACTTGACCCCTTTCACAAACATAATAAGAAAACTTTTCCCTCTATTTTTTCTTTCTTACTATTTATATAGAAAAGGGGGGGAATCGCCCACTTTTTTTATATAAAAAACGAAAACTACAAAAAAGGAAACGAGATCTACAGAATAAAAGCGAAGAAAAATTTGTTGACATTATGGTCAAGAGGTTCTACCGTTCCTTGTATATTTCCAGTTCTTCTCATCTTTTAATACCTTATGACCTTTTACATTGAAATACCTATGAGTTTTTGTTGCTGGCAGTGTAATTTATATTTTTCTGTCGTAAAGAGTTGTGTATATTTCGAGTCGATTTTTTGTGTTCCGATTTCATTTATATGTTCTGTAAACATGACGTCGAAACTTCTACCAGTTTGACCCATTTATAATTATTGGCATTTATTACATGTATTTGTGTACGTTCCGGTGTCTATGGGTGCATTTATAATACGTTGTTTGGGTGTATTTACCATAAATTGCGTGTTTCTGGACATTTATTTATTGTGTTTTTTTCTGGGAGTTTTGTTTTTGATATTTTCTGTTTCTGAATTTTTTTTCTAGAAGGGTAGTCAACACTTGCGGATTACATTTATGTTAAAACACCCGATGAAATTTTTGTTAAATACGACCAACTACGATTTGATAGAAAAGGATTCTACATAAATTCTTTCCATCTTTGCCCAGAGAGGAATAATACTAAGCGGCTTTGAAAAGTTTTTGATTTTAGTGTGCTAAAACGATATGTAAATAATAACATAAGCTTCGATATTTTTAAAAAAATTATCACGATTTCCTATCATCATCATTGGGCAAGACTCCAGTGCTTAGCGAGTTCTCCGTTTTAGTATGTGCATAATTATTAAGAAACACAAATTGTTTCTGTAAAGCGTTCTAATTTCTATTAATGTTGGAATTTTAATAAATTGTCAAAGAAAGGGTTTGCGGGCGGCAGCCTCCTTTCTCCAGGGTATACAACGAATTAAAATAACTTCCCACAAAGAAGTATTAAGCAAATTAAATTTCAACAAAAACTAAAATTATTAACGAAAACGTCATATAAATTACGAAATAAAACAATGTAATTTATTAAATTAACTTTATTTGATGTTTTTAGTATGAGTTGATGGTTATTTATTTAAGTTTTGATTTAGTTTGTTTAATTTTAACATTTTGTGAAATTAATTTAGTTTAATTTGGTTTTAATATACCAATTTTATTAAATTTTTATTTATTTTATTTATTGTAAATTATCAATTTTTTAATTTTATTTATTTATTGTATTTTATTGATTTTCTTTTATTTATTAATAGTTAAATATTTTTGTTTGTTTTTATAGGTGCCTAATCCTTTTTAAATCTGAATTTTATTCAATTAATTTCGACGACTATGCAAATTTTTTATTTTGCGATTTATTGTCATTGGTTTAGATTTATTTTTATTAAATTTTATAAAAAGCAATAAAAAATAACTAACAATAAATTCCAAAAATAATTGAAAATACTTTAACATTTATTATTCAAATTTATTGTAAGGTTTTATTTATAACTTCTTATTAAATTTAATAAAAATAAATCTAAACAGGCTACAATAAACCCTAAGATAATTTAAAAAATCTTCAATATTAATTAAACAAAATTTAAATTACAATTTAAACTAAAACTATTAACGATAAGTTATATAGACCAATTACAAAATTAAACAATGTAATTTTTTCATTTAATTTAATTTATTTTCATAATTTTAGTCGATTTTGTAATTAAACTGAATTTTTACCGGCTGCTTTTTATTATTAATTAAATTTAATTAAATTCAATTTATTTTTAAATAATTTCATTTTAATTTATTTATTTATGACCTTCTTACTAATTTTTGTTTATATTAGGTGTGTAATTAATAGTTCATTTATTTTAAACATTTACTTATTTATTTATTTTAAATTTTCTGTTTTATTTTAATTTTTATTTGTTGTAATTAAATACTATTTGTATTTATTTTAAAATATTTTTCCTTGTTTAGTTTTAAATTTAATTGCCGCTTTAGCTTCATTTATTGTAATTTATTTTTGAATAATTGAGTTATTTGTTATTAACGAAAATGATTTTGTTATTTCAGTATTTTTAAAATTTATTTTAGTTTATAGTTTATTTATTTGTATTCGCTTTTCAATTTAATTTCATTAAGACTTCCCTAACGGCTATATAATATTACTGTGTATAAAGTATACCATATAGTTATATAAAAATAAACCTGCGATTTTGTGTATATCGTGTCTTTCAAAAAATATTTATCTTTAAAGTCAAAACATTCTAATAATTTTTGTTCGAACCTTTTTATATTCTAACGATATTCGAAATATCATTCTGGTTTGAATATTCTAGAATTTAAAGTTAATGATTTTCACATAATAATTTGGGAATTATATCAATAATATCAGAATAAGCTTTGCTGAGGTCATTCATGTCACTCTTCCTGTTCACTAACATTTTTTGTTTGAAGATGATATGGACCGTTTCAGAAAATAAGCAGGTTTTATAAAATTCATATTTCAAGATTTCGACTTGATTAAAATAAAATCATTATTTTTTAGAATTAGCTTATATTGTCGCAAAAGAAAAAATTCTAGTGAAAAAGAATGGTGACACCAATGACTTCAGCAAAGTTTATTCTGGTATTATTGATACAATTTCCAAATTATTATATAAAAATCCTTAAATAATTTCATTAAAAATCACTTAGTTCTTTTATTTTCCGTCATTTATTTATCGACATTTTATTGAAAATTTTCTTTTAAATATTTTTGTTAAGGCTGGTTTTTAGCTATTTTAATTGAGTTATTGTTAGTTATTTTTCTTTTATTTTTAATTTAATTTATTTAACTAACTTTAATCTTTTTTTTCGAATTTTTTGTAAATTTAATTTTTTATTGAAAATTATTTATTTAATATTTATAAAAATAATTTTAAACAAATAACAATAATTCCCAAAATTAAAATTAGGCAAAATTAATCGAAGTTAATTTAATGAAAATTAAATTACAATTTAAACTAAAATTTCCAACGATAAGCAAAAATCGATTACAAATTTAAACTACGTAATTTATCAATTTAATTTTATATATTTTTGTTAATTTTATTTGATATTGTAATTTATTTAAATAGGTTTTTCACTAGCTGCTTTTTATTTCAATGTTAATTAATTTCAATTAATTTTGCCTTATTTTTACTTTCCGATTAATTCATTTAATATTATTAATTTATTTCAATTGTAATTTAATTTTAAATGTCGTATATTAATGGTGTTTTCTTGTTTTCTTACCTTTTTTTAATTTATTTTAGTTCTATAGACTTTCATTTATTTAATTTAATTTTTATTTATTGAATATTTTGTTTAGTGTTTAGTTTTTTTTTTTTTTTCCTTTATTTAATATTACAACTGATTTACAAATCATTTAGTAATTTATCTTTCTTATATGAAGATTCACATTTGACGGGCAGTAGCCCAATGGTTACTCCCGTTTGAATTTACATAGTAATTATTTTTCTCTATCCTAATTAAATACAACTGCCCAATTCCAAGGGTTTCTGCCTTTGAAGTTTTCTTACTGCATTGGTGGTATCCAACAAACTTCGTATGTCTGCATTTTGGTGCCGAGATATCCGCTGAATGTATTTCTTCGCATGATTTCGTATTTCTTCACTTACATATTCCATGTTTAAGTCCCTACGGAGGTTATCATCTCTAATGTACCATGGTGCGTTTACAATGCCACGCAGCACTTTGTTTTGAAAACATTGAATTATTTGTACATTTGTCTTCTTGGTACAACCCCAAAGTTGAATACCGTAGGTCCATACTGGTTTAAGTATTTGCTGATATAATAGCAATTTGTTATGTATTGTAAGCTCAGAGTTTCTACCTATCAGCCAATACATTTTCCTATATTTAATGTTCAATTCTTCTGTTTTCTTTTTAACATGCTCTTTCCATCTAAGCTTGCAATCGAGAGTCATGCCGAGGTATTTGGCTGTATTTGCATTTGGAACCGGCCTTGAATTAAGTTTCACTGGAATCCAGTTAACTTTCTGGCTTGTGGAGTTTACGTGAACCGACTTTGCCTTGTTTAGGCTAATGCGCCATTTCTTTGTCCAACTACTCACTGTGTCGGTTGCTTTTTGAAGTTTGGTCGTTGCTTCTGATATACACTTTCGAGTCGCCAGAATAGCTGTATCGTCTGCAAATGTTGCTTTGGTGGCACCTTCTGTATCTGGCATATCTCTGGTGTACAGGATATACAATATAGAACCCAGTACGCTACCCTGTGGTATGCCTGCTGATATTCTCTTTAGTTCAGAGTACTCTCGGTTATATTTTACACGGAAATGTCGGTCTGCGATATAAGATTTAAGAATTTTATAGAATTGCTTAGGTAAATTTCGATGCAATTTAAATTCAAGTCCTTGGTGCCAAACTTTGTCGAAAGCTTGTGCTACATCTAAGAAGACGCTGGAGCATATCTTCTTATTCTCAAGTGAGTCTTCGATTATATCCGTTATTCTGTGAACTTGTTCTATCGTAGAGTGATTTTCTCTAAATCCAAATTGGTGCGGTGGAATCAAATTTCTCTCTTCTATTATTGGCTTGAGTCTCTTGAGCAGTAATTTTTCAAATAATTTTGAAATTACCGGAAGTAGTGAAATCGGTCTGTACGACTTTTTATCGTTCGCTGGTTTGCATGGTTTGGGGATCATAATTACTTCAGCAACCTTCCATTGCCGTGGGACATATTTTAGTCTGAAGACAGCATTGATAATTTTAACTAATTTTCGTAGTCCCTTCTCGGGAATGGCTTTAACGACTTGTCCAGTAATTAAAGCATATCCTGAAGCTTTTTTTGCGTTCAAATTACACTTGATCTCATTTTTTAAATCCTGTAATGTTACACATCGAATATTATATTCATCAATTTTGCTAACTGTTATTATGTTTTCAACTGCTGTTTGCCTAGGTAACGGTTGAAATGTGTCTTCCAAGTGAGCCGCAAATAAAATAGCTCTTTGCTTCTCGCTTTTGGCCCAAGTTCCTTCCCCATTTTTAATAGGCGGCAGATGCATTTTGGTTCTTTTTAATCCCTTTGTTGCTTTCCAAAGAGAGTAATCAGTATCTTTATGTTCGGTGAGACCATTTAAGTACTTGTTGATAGTTCCATTCTTAATTTCTTTTAAAAGTTGTTTTAGTTTATTGCATAGAAAATTGAGGATTTTTTTGTTTTCCGGGGCGCGTCTCCTTTGCCAGGCCTTTCTTGCCTTCTGTTTCTCTCTAACTAACTCCCTGACCTCAATAGGATAATTTTGATTCCTACGGAATTCGGTGTGACTAACAGGAAAACTTTCCCATGCTGCTTGTTGAATAGTACTGTTAAATACCTCTAGTTCGTCTTCCAACTGTACCGGTGTTTTAATCGGCACTCGTAGATTTATTTGCATTTCAATTAATTCTTGGAATAGGTCCCAGTTAGTTCTATTATTTGTTTATTTAGGCAGGTTATCCTTATTAATTATCATTGTGCTGAGTATGATATCAGGTGTATGATCGGAATATATCCCTTCGCTGTTTTCGACGCACATGTAATCCTCGAAGATCCCTTTCGTTACATAGAAATCAATGAGATCTGGTATTTTATTTATGTCAGCAGGCCAGTATGTTGGTTTACCTCCAGAGTGAAACTCGCAGTTATTTATTCGTCCGGCTTCGAATAGCTCTTTTCCTTTATGGGTTGTAAGTTTTAATCCCCAATAGGTGTTTTTTGAATTAAAGTCACCACCAGTAATAAAATTGGATCCTAGTGATCTAAAGAGTCTATTATAATCTTCTTTGTTTAGATTAAAGCGTGGAGGGCAGTAGATAGAGGAAATACTGTATTCATTATTATTGTTAGTTTCAACTTTTATGGTTTTAACTTGCATACTTTCTTCTTCTATACTAGGTTCTTCATAGTGTTTGAGATTCTTTTTCACTATTACTGTTGATCCTCTTCTGGGTTTTTCTCCTGGGTGAACAGCATGGTAACATTCATAATCACGTATTTTAATAAATGATGTTTTTGTCAAATGGCTCTCCGATATAAGGCATATACATATCTATTTTTTCTAAATTTAGAAATATGTCTAGCACTGGAACATGTTGCGCTAGTCCGTTAGCGTTCCAGGTGACAATTCTTAATGTTCTGCTCATTTTAGTATATGAGGGCTGTTGCCTCGTTCAAGGTTTGATGCATATCTAGACGCTTACATAAAGCTTCTAGACCACGTTCTTGCTTTGCTAGGAAAGATTTAATTTGCGGATCATTTAAGAGAACTTAAGAGAAATTTGCAATTTTTCAATTATACATAAAATAATATTATGCGATAATTGTAGATTTAAAAATTAAATTTTTCCTAAATTTAATTGCAAAACAACAAGTTTTTATTAATACAATTAAATGCAATACTAAAATCAAATAAATTTATAAATTAAGCATAACAAAGTCTAAAGTTCATGTTTGTGTTACACATGTTTTGTGACGAAGAAACTCTTCTAATAACACCTACTAAGTTTCCAAGGTAGACTTTTGCGATCTAAAAAAAAAATATAAAATAGTTTTGCTAATTAATAATTAGCGCATGTATAAATCTTTTGTTTAGAATACTAAAAAGCAAAACTAGTTTTAACATTAATTTTCCCTCTCCACACAAATTAAAGATTTGTTACCTTCTTAATTTAATTAAGAGAAATAAGGTTAAATAAAGTACAAAGTAAAGTAAATACAATTTAATTCAAATATTTTAATTAGGACAGAAACAAAAATGTGTGTTCTATAAAAGCACTTAGATATACAAGCGATCAGCACAAAATTCGAACTTAATATAAGGGAGATTATTATTATTATTATTGAAGGGACATGTGGGCAACCAAGCCACATCGCACTACGACCTAAAAGATCTATTGTGCATGGACCCTGTTAAAATAGCCGTCCAGTCAATATTCAGCCTCTTAATAAATCTGATAATACTACCGGTCGGTACAAGATCCATACTATCTGGGCTCATTGTTCTCCCTCCTAGATGTTAATATAAGGGAGATAGGAAGACAAAGACAAAAATCTTACAGAAATTTGTATTTGATTTCTATACTATCATGAAGATTAATTGATAAATAAATGATTTGAAAATCAATTAATAAAACCTTGTTCACAGACATTTAATTATTGTTTTACTAAAACCCCTTTATTTACAAACACATCTTTATCCCATGACGCACACATTTCGTTTATATTTCTAATCATTACAATTTTAATAAATAAAGGATATTTTAAATCTTCTTACAAACCAAACGGATTAATAATTTGTATAACTTATTCGAACAGAAATAGTAACCGAGATATGAACTTTTCGTGGTAAACTACAGATGTCACTAATTATTCACTAATGTGATAGTGTACAAAATATAAAACTATTATAGTTAATTTTATGACATTTTATCTCAACAAATGTCATACTTGTCATTGGAGAATTAGGTAATAAGTTGATATTTTTTTTTTAATTTTTATTAATTAAGTTAGCTTTGTTTTATTTATATAATAGCAACGCATAATACAACGCATAATTACATAAAAATGCAACGAATTCTATAAGCATGAAAGGATCCAAATTAGTGGAGAGTATGAGTTCTTAGTTTAAATAATTTCGTGCAGTGAATTTATAAAATTTTGAGATTTAATTTTAAATTTTACAATTTTTTAATTGTTGAACACAATTTTTTAATACTTTTAGATCATTTTGCTTTGGGGGCCGTTTGGTAGCATTATCACGTTGACTTGTTCATAATATCCACAAGTGCAACGTAAATTTCTTCCGCAGTTTGAATCTTCGTCGGTAACATCGATGCCGTTAGGGGTTTTAACCCATAGCGTGATATTCGATAAATTGTAAAGTGACGCCAATCTCTAGCACAAATTGGTTAACTTGAGTATCGATAGCAACCAAATGTACTCCGTGTATTAGCCAAAGCGTTTTATTGCTCTATATGCATGCTGTTTATCTCGCGAAATACAAAATTCTAAATATATTTGAAAAGCATAAAATACTTCATCAAATAAAATAAAACATTAAATAAATTGACTACAAACATTAGTTTAAATCACGTGTAAATATTTACTTGTTGATATCACAATACAATAACATTTTAAATTAGGGCCAACGTTTCCTATTTCACAGAATTATTGTATTGTTAAACATATTTTCAAAATTGAAAAAAAACGTTGTGTAGCTAACTTCATAATATCAAAAAAAAATTTTCTTACGTCATTGATTTCGTTTTTATAAGTTTGTACTATATTTTTCACATAAACATACAAATAACAAGTAAATTTGCACCAATTTATTTTAATTATGTTAATCAAATACCTAAATTTAAGGTTCCCCGACAAACTCGGCCGACCTCGGGGCAAATCGAATTCTCAAGAGGCGTGAAAAATTATATGGATAAAAAAACGCTTCAGACAAGTTTTTCGGTTTTAGTAAAATTTCTTTGGTTCAAACAAATTAACAAGCAAATACTTATATCGTTAGGAAATCTCCCATATAACAACTTTGCTATTATTCCCCTAAAATGCAAAATAACCGAATTATTTCGACCACCGCCTTTTTCCCCTTTGGCCGTTCGTTCGATCTCAGGACACATCAAATTCTTAATCTACAAGAAAAAAAAATTTTAACCAATTTATTTTCTTGATAAAGCCTAATTCTGCAGTAGTGATTGGCTAAATCAATCTTTTTTGTTAAAAGACATACGAGAAGATAAACAAAACAGCACAAAAAAAAATCTATTTAGCATAGTTAAAGAAATACGCCAGGTCAATCGAACCATTAATAAGTAGCATTCAGAATATCGATTATTACCAAAGCAACCTAGATTATACAAAGCCATATTCTAGAAAACGGAGCTTTTATAAAAGGAGGAAAAATCCAAACTTTTCATAATAAAAAATCCTAATTATTTCATTTAAGTAAATCGTTTTTATTTTCTTCTGATAATTGATTTATTTAAACCAAAGTTTAAAAAAAAAAATCATAACAACAAATTGAAATAAAACCTTACTACATGTCGTGTGGTCGTTAAATCAATATACATTACATAGATGGCAGTGATGTCAGTTAAAATTTAGTAAAATTGTACCAAAACTTACCACCTGGGGAAATTTCAAGTTCAAAAATTGAAGGAAAAGCAAAACAAAATCACAAAACATAGGAACCTGTGATAAATTTGTGATTAAATAATTTTTTTTTTCATATTTTTCTGTAAACATCTTAGACATCTGATGTACATAAGTAAAACTAAAGATAAATTTAGCAAGTATTATTTTAATTCGTCAAAGCCAACTTTGGCTTTTTTCATTGAAAAACTTCAAGCTAAAAAACACCATTTTTACTATGAATTCCTGTGAAAATCAATGAAAAGTAATACAACTAAAAAAACGTCTAAAAAATACTCCATGATGATTATGGCTCTATAATCTAGAACTCTCTGCTATTTGCCAATAAATTTATTTTCCGACTATATTTTATCATGTTTTGTTTATTCAGCTAACCTTACCAAAATAACATAAAACATAAAAGTAAGAAGGAAAACAAAAATTTCCAGTTTCAGCTACTGCTAAAATATGTAAACTAGAAGAGAAGAAAAATTAGCTTTTATTGATAAAGTTAAGATAATTTCAACAAATTTTGAAAATATTTTATCTCGATTTTTGTTGCTATGTAGATTTTTGTTTTCCGTATGCTCGGTCTATTGTTTATTTACGAGACAAGAAAGAAGGCAAAACATATTGGCCGAACTATTTTATATAAATTGAAGATACATAATTCTTATAAAAATAAAGAACAGGGCTGGTAAATAATCTATTTTAATCTACATTTTTTGATAAATAGACAACTACCCATCCTCATATAATGTATTGGGGAGGAATACTCTCAACAGTAGCGAGCTGATTTTTATATAGTTTATCACGAATATTATAGAGCAAAAAAAGAGTTTGAATTTTCAAAACAAGTCGTTTTCCCAATTTTATTTCTTTGTTTATTTAGGTGTAACTCTTTTTTGCCAATATTTAGGACAAAATGAAACCTTCGAACTAAATTAATTTAGTTGTTAACTAATTTCATTAAACTACCTCTACTAAACAGATCAATTATATACTACTACATCTGCATAAATGTACAAAACATATGTAAATTTTATGAATTATTAAGAATGTATAAGCTGGCAGAGAAAAACAATAATTTTTAATAATTGATTTCAATAAAATAAATCGATTTAATAAAGCTCCTTTTTCTCAAGACGAAATTCCTTTTTGTTTCAGATAAGGTTAACAAATATTTACCCCTTGGCCATTATATTTACAAGAACAACAAAAGAATTATTTACAGAAAGATAAACGATATCGGCTTTAATAAATAAAAAAAAAAAAAATTCAATATTATGGTATTATGGATTTGTGTAGCTTTCGGCATTTAAAATTAATAAAAAATGCAAAATTTTTTTTATGTATTTTGTTTTACGTATATGTAAACTGTTTCACTGTTATGCATGTAGTTTGAACATTTTTGAATGAGAAAAATGAATCTATAGTTGAAAGTGGATTAGAGTAGCTTAAAGCTATCAGAATAATAAAATTTTGCTTTATCAAGCTAAAATTGATAAAATTGTTGTTAGTTTTATTTTTTGTTTCCAATTTATCCGATTTTTTTAAGCCGTTCAATTTTGAAAATGGTTTTAACTATGTAGTATGCATTTTTTTTAAAACAGTGTGTTTTGTTAGCTTTATGTTTTATTATTTCGTACAACCAGATTTCGAGTTGTTGATACGAATGTCTAATGGCCATTAGTTCTTTAGCAGACAATAAGACATAATATACCATGTTTTGCTATTACCGAACAATAAATTGTATTCCACTGGTCGTGTGGTTATCATTTTTGTTAGTATTTTGGGAACTAGAACTACTGTGTATTTTGATTTATTCGAGTTTTGTACAATTTTCTTTGGAGAATAAAATATCGTTTACTATTATTGTATTCACATGCAAAGTGATATTTCTGTGGGGTAAATAGGGGACTAAATAAAAGACATAGTCTTGCATGAAATTGGCTTATTATTCATTCATACGTATTTTACAACTTTAATACTATACCAATTAGTTTTTTAATAATTTTAAATAAAAGTTAGATGTATTGGACAACTTACTAACTAACTTACTTTTAATTCGTTAGTATTTGGCATAATTAACAATAATAATACTGTTTTCACAACCACCATTGCAAGAACTAAGCTTTTTATGACGAACTGGCTTTTCGTATTAATCCAGCATATTCGCCACCTTTAATTTCCAAAGAATCATTCCTTTCATCACGGTAAGGGCTATATATCTTACGCAGCACATCGTCGCATCTTACACAACGCTAAAATGAACATGAGACCGATCAACTCTTTATATATGTTTATATAAGACATTCTATGTCAATCGTGGACCCCCTCCCGTGCCCAAAATTTGTTAGAGTTCTTTAGGACGTATTTGATCACAAATTGAAGCTTGTCATATCTACTTTCTGTAAATGGTGGCTACAAGGCGACGAGCGCACCCTGAGATTGCTGTCTTATCAAGCTTCCGCTCGCCCAAGACATAATAAAATTATTGGAAAATAATCCTACACCTCTTTTCGCTCAAAATGACTTGTGTTGTTCCTAACCTTAAAAAAAACTCAAAAAATGAAGTTTTTTGTGTGTTGAAGATGCTAACCTAAAAATAAAACAACACAAAAATTAATTATATTTAGTAAACTTAATTTTATATAGAATCACATAATGAAACTATTTTATTATTATTATATCAAAAACAAATACTTATCTTGAACGCTAATTACATAACCATCACTAATTTTTATTGATTTTTTCATAAACAACTATTTGTTTTTTGTTTACTGACTTTTGACAGTAAGCAAAAATATTTAGCGTTTTGTAAATCAGAAATAAAATTTGTAACTACGCCTAAATGTACAGAACAGATTTACGCGTAGCTTTTCGTATTAAATACCAGAATGCGCGTGACTTGGTAAAAAGCAGATATTTGAATTGGGTTACACTTGCGCCTAATTTAGTGGTTATTTTGGTTACCACGGGCAACCCAAATACTGAGAATGAGTCTGCAAAATAATAAAAAATATTTCTCTTTTCGTGCGACTTTCAAGGAAGCAACAACTGAGATCAAGCGACTTTCCAACAGAAAAAGGAATAAAAGGCGATTCAAGGTAAAAAATCAAGCGACAAAGCGATAGAAACGTGAGTTTTCAAGAGTTTTAAGATTTCTTTTTGATTAATAAAAAATAAAAAGGATTTATAATTTGTGAATAAACAAAATTTATTAAATTGGCGATTTTATTTGTTTTACTTTTACAAATTGTAATAATTTATTTAACCTGCGAATTTTCATGGTCCTTCGAGCCGGATTATCAGCAAAGCATAATCTGTAAATAAAAGCGACACAGTGATTTTTTTTGATAAAAAGAAAGATACTCTATTTGATTGCAAAATTAGTCAATCATTGAGTTTTATCGGTTCAAAATATTTATTTGAATTCATATTTAAAATAAAAATAATAATAGAAAGTGTTTAAAAACTATAATCGTGAGACATTTTAGTGATTGGTGATAATTATAAAGACAAACTTAGTGAATTTAATAATATTCTGTGATCATATAAAAATAATTTGAAATGGCCGACACGTGCTTTGCAACGGAAATTAAACCGAATTAAGCAAATAGAGACTTATGCTTCGGGTAATTTAACTAAAGAACCCATTGAAGGCATTAAAACAAATATAAAGCTTCTAATTGAGGAATGGGAAGACTATAAAGCAGCCACTCATCTTTATAGCGATGCAGCTGACAACGTCGCCCTGCAAGACCAAATCGAGGCAAAATATTTCGCAATCAAAGGCAAATTGATGCAAGCAGAAATGACAATGGACAAAGGACAACCTCCAGTTGATCTTGATATTAGTTTGCAAGAACTAATGGCGAATCAGCGATCATTTTTGCACGAGGTAAGCAATTTAAATAATAAAGGTGAAAGTGATGTTCGTTTACCACGTGTAAATATTCCTTTTTTCTCTGGGATTTATTCCGAATTCGCTTCATTTCGCGATTTATTTGAAGCTTCGATTAACAGTAATCCCAAAATGTCTAAAGTGCACAAGTTACAGTATTTAAAAGGTCTGTTAAAAGGTGAAGCCGCTGCCTTGGTGCGCCATATTGCCATTACCGAAGCGAATTACGACGAGGCTTGGGAAATGATCATCCATCGGTACGACAAAAAGAAGCACGTGATTACAATGCTTCTTAAGCAGTTTATGGACCAGCCAACCATTACACAAAGTTCCGCTAAATCGCTTCACCATATGCACGATGTTTCAGATGAAGTACTATGAGGAGTGAAGGTTTTAGGCGATGAAGCTGAATTACGCGACCCGTGGTTAATATACATCCTAGTGAGCAAACTGGATCCAATCACCAAACAGGCTTGGGCTCAACAAAGTTATGGCACCGAATTCCCAACAATCAAGCAATTTTTTGATTTCCTCAATAAACAGAGCGATACCTTAGAAAGTTGCGAACCTATAAAACGTATTTCTCAGCGCCCAAGTTTAAATCCAACAGTGAAAGTGATGCATCTCGACGCTCAAGTGGTAACATGTTTAAAATGTGGCCAAGATCATTATCTCCGAAACTGTGATGAATTTTTGCAATTGTCTGTACATGAAAGAAGAGGTTTTGTAGCCGATAATAAATTATGTTTCGTGTGTCTGTTTAAAAATCATATATCGCAACATTGTCGTTCACGTTATAGATGTGGTATATGTCGAGCAAAACACCATTCACTATTACACCAGGATTCAAAACAAACGCCATCGGTAACTACAAATTTTAAAACGGAAGTTGTACCAAGCAATTCAAAATCCACCGAACAAAATGTCGATTCAATGAGTGTTGCTCATGCCCTATCGCTTAAAAAATTGTCCGCTATTTTACCAACGGCTGTGATTCGGGTGCTCGATTCATCCAATCATTATCAAAATTGTAGAGTGTTATTAGATTCCGGGGCCCAAGCTTCTTTCATTTCCGAATCTTGTGCCCGACGGCTCGCTTTACCACGCACTCACGCGAAGATTTTGATCAAGGGACTCACACCTGGCACTGAAATGACAAGAGGTAAATTGTCCATTAACGCTGTGTCGCTTTATCCAAATTCCGAAACGATAAAATTCGAAGTGTTAATATTAAATAAATTAACGAATTGCCTACCTACCCGTGAAATAAATACGATAAACTTCGGTAAAATTAAAGACTTGCAGCTAGCAGACCCACATTTTTATAAACCAGCAGTAGTAGACATCATAATTGGAGCCGATCACTTCTTCCACATTTTAAGAGAAGGCCGTATAGATAATCTAAGCGACAACCTAATTGCGCAAAATTCAATGTTTGGGTGGATATTATCAGGCGAAGTTCCAACTTGCAAAGATCAATCAGGTTCAAGTAGTTTAAATTACCATATTGATTTAAATGTCGATGAAACCCTAAGGAGATTTTGGGAAATGGAGGAAATGCCTGCCGTCCAAACATTTTCCCAAGAAGAGAATAATTGTGAGGAACATTTTAAAAACCATTTTTTACGAGGAGATAGTGGCAAATATATTGTTAAATTACCGTTCAAAATTGTACGAAACACATTGGGAAATTCTCTTAACATTGCTAAGAAAAGGTTTTTCAATTTAGAACGCAGGTTGAACAGTAATCCTATATTCAAGAGTGAGTATATAAAAGTAATGCGTGAATATCTCACTTTAGGTCATATGCTAGCAATTCCGAGAGAAAATCAAATCATCCCAGAGGATAAATGTTATTATTTACCACATCACGCCGTCACCAAAAATGAGAGCACCACTACCAAGATTCGAGTTGTGTTTGATGGATCCAGTAAAACCACCAAAGGAAATTCTCTCAATGATGGGCTCATGGTCGGGCCGACCATACAACCTACATTGTGGACTACGCTGATGAAATTTCGATACAATAAAATTGCACTGGCAGCCGATATAGAGAAGATGTACCGGCAGGTTCTAGTCGCGAAAGAGGATCAAGATTTCCAGCGAATTTTATGGCGCGAAAATTCAACCGAACCGTTGACATGTTATAGACTCACCACGGTAACATTCGGAATGGCCAGCTCAGCATTTTTGGCGATTCGATCGTTACAGCAAGTTGCACATGATCTCGAAGAAGAATATCCTGTCATTGCTAACGAAATCTTGACAAAATTTTACATCGACGACTATCTTTCCGGAGCGAATACGGTAGAAGAAGCAAGAGATCTGAAAGATAAACTAAAAACACTACTAGAACGAAGGGGATTTAGCTTGCGAAAATGGCAGTCAAATGCTACTCAATTGTTGGATCAACCTATTAAAAAGGAAGAAACTTGGATGCCTATTGAGGAAGCCAATTCGACGACAAAAATATTAGGTCTGCAATGGAACTCCGAAGACGACCACTTATCTTTTAAGGTTCACCTACCAGAAGAAGAACATCCTACAAAGCGATCGCTAATATCTAACGCGTCTAAAATTTTTGATCCGCTTGGTCTACTGTCCCCATCAATAATAATTGCGAAAATCCTATACCAAAAGTTATGGCTGCGAAAATTAAATTGGGATGACGACTTACCTGACGACATCGCAATTGTATGGAATCAATTGAAAGCAGATTTTAAACAGTTAGAGAAACTTAGAATCCAGAGATATGTAAACAAGTACGACATTCAGTTACATGGATTTAGCGATGCCAGTGAAAGAGCTTATTCAGCGGTGGTGTATGGCAGATTCAAGGACGAGAACGGAACCATTCAAACCGAACTTCTTGCATCGAAAACCAAGGTTGCACCAATTAAACAAATATCTTTGCCCAGATTGGAATTGTGTGGTGCCCATATCCTTTCCAAATTGATGACAGAAGTAACGAAAACGTTCAATGAAGAAGCGACTCTGTATGCTTGGACCGACTCAACCATTGTTTTGGCATGGCTATCTGATCACCCCATGAAATGGAAAACGTTTGTAGCCAACAGAGTTTCAGAAATACAACAATTACTACCGAGGAATCATTGGCAACATGTTAAGTCCGATCATAATCCAGCCGACTATGCATCAAGAGGTGTTCTACCATCCAAACTCTTAACACTTCACCAATGGTGGAAAGGACCATTATGGTTAAGGGATCCAGAAGCCTCGTGGCCAATTATAAAAAAGGATACTTACTATGATGACACCCTCTGCGAAGTAAAAAGCCAAGCCACGTCTCTACCACTTTTTCACATTCAAGAAGCAAACAGTGAGTGCGACTTATACGAGAGATTATTAAATAAAACTTTTTCCTTCAGTAAAGTGATCAGGATATTGTGTTATGTAAAACATCCACTGGGGCACCACCACCAAAACCGATTATGACATCGACACCACAACCGACAGCATATTGTAATATAAAACCGGCTCCGCCTCGAAATACATCTAATGGTGGAGGTGGTGTTGTTGTTGTTGGTGGCACCCCAGTGCTATTGGACTTCAGCACGCTGGTAGAATAAACAAACTTGGTTACCCATTTTTTATGTCAAGATTGAAATTGGGCCAAAAATACCGCGTAGAAAGAAGTTCTCGCGATGCGCGAGTTAAAGTTTAAGGCAGTCGTTGTGGGTTTTTTTATAAAACACTTTTTATTTTATTCTTTAACAAATTTTTATTTAGTTCCTTTCTATTTAAAAGTTACAATAATTCTGATTCTTATATTCGTTGAACCATCATATATATTATATCGTTATACTAAACAAAAATGTAAAAATGTAAATGCAGTACTAGAATTATAATCATATTGTTTGTTCTCTATTTATTCATTACATTGTATGATTATAATTCTAAGAAATGGTTTATCTAAATGTAATATTATAAATGTGTGAAAGTAAAAATATGTACGTAGAATCATTTCTTTTGTTTTTATTTATTTATCTTATTCTATGTCTACATTTAATTTAATTTCTCTATGTTATGATATTTGATAATTTACTGTTACAATGTTGTAGTTACATTTTTATTGATGTTGTTGTTGATAATTTGGTGTTACAATCTTGTCTACTGCTACATTGTTGTTTGGTCAATATGATGTTGGGATGTTGGGTTCGTGTGGAGTGACAATACGTAACTCGCGCGGATTCCTGAATGTGAAATGCAGTGCAGTGAATCGAACATTACACGATATAGTGAGATTTCGCAGTATAATTCATGACCAGTGAAATTGACAAGTTCAAGTTTGTACTTGATGCTTGACGGACGAAATTTATTGATCAGAGCTCTAAGTTCTTCGTCTGTATGTTGTAACTCTGATATCTTTTGTAAATCAGGAATTTTGCTTATAGAGGCAGTTTGTGGGTCTTATGAATGTAATAAAGTGTCTGCGACCACATTTTGCTTACCTGAAATGTGTCTGATGTCAGTCGTGAATTGGGATATAAAATCCAAATGGCGAATCTGCCGCGGACTGCGTTCTGTTTTTGAGTGTCCAGCGTTAATCAAGGGTTTATGGTCTGTGTAGACTGTGAATGTTCGACCTTCTACGAAATATCTGAAATGTTTCATGGCTAAGTATACAACCAGCAGTTCTCTGTCGAAGGCGGAATATTTGACTTCTGTTGTGAGTTTTTTTTAAAAGAACGCCAGTGGTTCCCAACTACCTTTATTGAATTGTTGTAATGCTGCTGCTATGGCAATGTTCGACGCGTCACATGTTTTGTAGAAAAGTGTATTTTCAATGAGATGTGCCAATAATGCAGCATTGGCAAGCGCGATTTTGACTATGATGAATGCTTTTTTACATTCATCTGGCCAGAAGTAATTTTTGGCTGTTTTTGATCTTTTTGACAAGATTGCCAAGTGCACGTAAATTGGTTGTAGAAATTCGGCTAAACGTGGAATGAATAAATGATAATAATTCACCATTCTGGGGAAACTGAGGGAACTGAGTTATGGCTAGTAGGTGCTCTGGCGAAGGTTGTGTGCCATCTTTAGATATGTGGTTGCAAAGGAATTCTACGCCGAAATCACACTTGAATGTCTTTATTTTGACATCGTACTTGTCAATTCGTTGTAATACTTGCCGTAAATGAGATTTGTGTTACTCCTCTGTTACACTTACAACCAAAATATCGTCCATGCAAACGAAAATAACATCAAGATTTTTTAGCACTTCATTCATAAAGCGTTGAAAGGTTTGAGCAGCATTCCGAAGACCAAAAGGCATTCGATTGTATTCGAATAAGCCAAATGGGGTTGTTGTGGCCGTTTTAGGCACGTCTTCGTTTGCCACATGTATCGCGTGATATGCCCTAATTAAGTCGATTTTTGTGAAAATTGTGCACCCGAATAACGATCCGGTACCGTAATTGCGTTTATTCGACGGTAATCTCCACATGGATGCCAATCGGTGTTGTCTCTTTTTGGAACCATGTGGAGTGGAGAAGACGACGGTTTACATATGGCTAATTCGACCAAATGTTGAAATTCGTTGTACGCTACCTTATGTTTAGTGGGATACAGCCGACGTGGTTTCGCATAAGGGAGTTGACCATTCATAATAATGTGATGAACTACGTTATGCTTGACTGGAACATTGTAATTCGGTGATTCGGCAAGGGATGTAAATTCCTCTAGTATTTTTCTGTAGCCATTCTCAACCACTAAGTGTTTTTGGTGTGGGAGTGTCGACGGCAACTGTCATTGCGTTGACAGTTAATTTGGAGGCCGGTTCGATGATTCGCCTTCCTCTCAGGTCAACAAGTAGACCGAATTTCTTAAGAAAATCAATACCAATTATTGGTCGGTTAACTGATACAAGCACGAATGGGTGGGTAAAAGTGCGGCTTAGCAAATATCGACCAAAAATAACTGGGTTCCAGAACACAGGGGCTGCCTGGGGACTGGGCTGCCGAAAGAGACAACACTGGATCGAGAGATAGATTTCCACGGAAATATTTGACTGGAATTACAAAAAGATCACCACCAGTATCCACAAGAAAAAGGAGATTGTTATTCTGATCTCTTTTTAGGCGGCGGTTTGTATAATTTCGATTATCAGCCGCATTGATAATCGAATCTAGCCGTTTAAAGGGTTAGAGTTTGTGGATACCGCATTGTTGGCTGTAAATTCACACGGCTTAATGCATTTTTGTGCTCTAGCGCCAAACTTAAATGATACCAATAAAATCTATACTTATTTTGGGAACTGCTGCAGCTCCTTGGTCTGAAATGTGGCCGGCTTGAAGTCTGAAGTCTTGAAGCATGGGCTGCAATTTGCTCCTTCAATTCTGAAATCTCCGATATTTTTGACATTGTTGATTTGCTCGATTGATCGGAATCCTTCGATGAAATGTTGGGTAATTCTGCCGCTTCAGACATAAGAAATTAGATCCACTGTTGGCTTATCTTCAAATCCGACAAAGTGCAACTTGGATGATTTTAGGCATTCTCCTCATCCAAAGTTTGCGTACGATATCTTCGCTGATGTCATCACCCGCTAAACCTTTTCTTTGCCGTGTAAACCTCTGATGGTTTTTGGACGCAGATATCTTGCTTACTGGCGAGTTCCTCCAGGCGTTTTCCCTGTGACAGCGAATACCTGCCTATGTACTACTATACTACAGATGATCGAAAATAAAAGCGAGAGGTGACTACTCGCATAGTGCCAAATCGATTTTCACGCTTTTAGCTAAAATTCGATCAAAAAGGGCGACTCGCCATGAACAAAATACGGGGCCAGGATGGGAAATGTTATGTAATAAGTCGAAGATTATTCGACGTAGTGGTTATGCGATGTATAGGAGATTGGATGCAGCAGATGTTTCGCGGATGATTACGAGGCCAGGTAATTTTTAAAGATTTACTTTCATTGATAAACTAGTGTGAAATTCTCTCATCTTGTACCTGCTGTACCACCACTGTGGTACGTACAGTCAATTAATACAGTCAGCAACGATGCAAAAGTGGAGAATCAAACTCAAAGAACCCAATTTTCACTGAGTCCCAATTTTAACCAACATACTAAACAAGTTACTTATACGTATACGGTGAAATATCTAGCTATAACGCTAGATGCTAAGTTAAAATGGAAAGAACATGTCAAAAATAAAAAGAAGGAGTTTAACACGTAGTTTAGGAAAATGTACCGGCTCATAGGTAGATATTCTGAATTATCCATACATAATAAATTGCTTCTACCGGCAAATTTTGAAAACAACATGGACCTTCGGTATACAGCTTTTGAGCAGTACCAAGAAAACGAATGTCAAGATAATATAGACATTCCAAAACATTATACACATCGTGTAATTTGAAGCTTATGTAATTATCCATCACTCTCCAGTCTTTCGCCCATGATGCTAGTCGTGCGTGTACCAACGTTATGTCCGGTATGGAGTTGCCGAAACCTGGCTTTCAGTATGTTGGCATAAATCCCTCGTTTAACACGCATAGATCCAGTCTTGAGAACATCTACAGTATATGCCTCCCCCTGGTATCTTGGTGTGGCATGAACCTACCATCCGGCTAGCACCAATTCTTCTGATACATCACGAGCAGAGTCCTCCAGTTCATTAAATTTGGAATGAAACTCCGAGATCGTATCGTTGGGTGAAAGATACACACTAAAGAACGTAAAATTTGGACTTCTTATCCAGACGTAGCCATTTCCAGAGCCACGGGCATCGATGCGTACTTAATGGTTATCGACCACCCATATTGCTGCAGTTCCCGAGGGATCTGAGAACCAGTTTGTGCGGACTCAGTTCTGGTATTGCCTCCAAACTACTGCTAATTGGACTTCTGCCTCACAGACAAGCTGCGTCAATAGGTCTTGCGCAGCTCTACATCCGTTCAAGTTTCCTTGAAGGACCTTCATGTGCGAATATAACCTCCCTTCGCTCGCCGCAGAAACTTTTGGAAGGTCTCACAGCTGCCTGATCTTTGTACATGGTTGTTACCACCAGGTTTTCCAGTGCATGTATAGCATTTTGGTTGCGATTCGCACACCGCGGCCTTATGCCCACTTTCGCCACACTTCCAACACTTACTGCTGCGGTCAGGACCTACACAGTTATTCCTGATAAGTCCATATCCTTGGCACTTGTAGCATTTCTGTACCTCGGCTGTCATCCTAATGCGTCCAGAGACCCAGCCAATCTTAATACGCCCTCGAGCAAGCAGTTTTTTAGCGGCTAGATCATCTAGCTCAATGACCGCTTTCCTTTGCTCCCGATTTTAAGCTTTGAATAGCGATACTTCGATGTCACCTATAGCCACATCACCAGAATCGCGCTTAACTATCGTGATCACCTCTTGTTCGGTGGTAAGGCTATCCAAGCCAAGGACTTCAATTTTCAGCCGAGGTATCAGGCCATGTACCACTCCATTGTTTCCTACCGCCGCTTGTACAGTGTCCTTCAGCTTATCGAGATTTACACCGCGGTCTAGCTCAAAGAGCACTCCTCCATCGTTGGTCTTTCTTAAGGCCCTAATTACGAGTTCTCAGCGTACGTTTTCTCGCCGACCGGTTTGACGACCACCGCGTTATTTTGCGTTCCCTTTCTTGGCCACCTCCTTCTTCTCGGTCTCCGTCTTCCACTCTATCCTTCTTCCAAAGGTGCACCGGATGTAATTATTACAGCATCGCCCCTTCGGGGTGGTTAAGTGGTGCTTTTAGCATTGCATCGTGGATCCGTTTTCTTCCGTTTATTCACCGTTCTTCCTCGGTCACTCTTCGGGATCTGGTACCTCGATCAGGCTCCTCCGAGCTAGAGGCCGTGTCTCTCCCTCTCTTCAGGTTGATCGACTGTGTGGTGGATCGAGCACCAGCAAAGATTAATTAAATCGAATTGATTTTTATTGAATTAATATTTGACGTTCGTTTGACAGCAGGGTAAAGTAGGCACACACCAATAGAGATACTAAATTCATTATGGAAAAGCCAATGAGCTTTTCATAAATATGGAAGAGTTCTTTTTTTCCTAAAAAACACAGCACGTCTTAGGAGGAAAACAAATTCCGTTTAAAACAATAATTTAAAAACAGGAAAAAATTATTGTTTAGAGAAAAAGCAGAAATCATTATAACACGCATCCGAACGCACGGATAAAATTCAATGCGGATAAAAAGGACATAATCCAACAATCGCTAATAAGACAGCAAGCAGTCGCAGGCCATTGGTATACGGCATACCAAAATCATTCAGCGATTAAAATTATAATAAACGATAAATAAATAAACTTGTACAAAAGCAACGTACTCATTGTGTTCTTATTTATTTATTTGAAAAAACATAAAAATTAAATTATTTGGGACATCACCCACCCCAAATAAAATGGTGACCCCAAAGTGATCGGGAAGGACCCAAGAATCGGGAAAACCCGATATTATCGGCAGAAGCCGACAGGATTTGCGGAAACGAACGCAATCCGGAAACACGAACCAGAAATCAAAAGGAAGTAAGCAGTACATCCACAGGGACGTCCTACAGCAGCAAAACGGACAAGCAAAGTCGGGTAAGCAAAACAAATAAAACCAATTCTTCGCGACAAGAGCCCCCACCAGTGGTAAGCTCGAAAATAGTGAAACCAATTCTTCGCGACAAGAGCCCCCACCAGTGGTAAGCTCGAAAATAGTGCAAGAACGCTAGCATTCCAGTAAGAGCCTCAACCGAGGTGAGCTTCCGGAATAAAAAGTGCAAACCGCAAGGTGTGACCAGACAACATCAGTGATCAGCCGATCACCACAACCCAAAGGCAGCCATACGTACAATAAAAATAAAATTGTAAAAGACGTGCTGTTTTTTTACGGGAAAAAAGGTAACAAAAATTTTTCTTCCAAATTCAACTTTTTCCATTTTAACTATATATAATAAAAATTGTTTAAAGAAAATATTTTCGACCAATATTTCTGTGTGTCGCTTTACCTTGCGGTAGTCGTTCGAAATCCGAGTTGAAAAATTCCACTTTGTAATAAATTTCGTCAGCTCGTTATATTTTTGTTTTTTGGTTTATTTTATTTTAAAAAAATTCGTTTCGCAACAATTATTTTCGCGTATTTCAGAAAAGTGAATAAGTGAAATGAGTTTTCCGACGGGCAGTGCTTCCCTGCCAGCGATGGGAACCAGTGAGACAAACGACGAACCAACCGTGACGATGACACAAGAACAATTACAGGCATACGTAGACGCACAGATACAGCAACGACAGGCAAACAGCGACCGACCTGACGAACACAGCACCGCTAGTGCGCCACAGTGGAGTAACCAGATAGGTAATGAGGCAGCAATTGGAAGAAACGTCGCGCATGTCGCATTTAAACCACCACAACCACTATATGGACAAAACCCGAGCGTATGGTTTAATATATTAGAACAATCGTTCCAGTTAGCCAACGTTCGAATAGAACAAACAAAATATGCACACGCTCTTGCGGCATTAGACGCCAGACATCACGACACATTTGCAGACCTAATACTACGCGATAAAGGACCGCTACCGTATTCGGCCTTTAAAGAAGAGGTATTGAGGATCCTGGGAGAGTCGGAGAAGACGAAACTCAACAATTTGTTGCATGGGCTCACATTAGGCGACCAAAAGCCGTCGCAATTGTTGAATAAAATGAAGATGAACGCAGGAAGGACTTTCGACGAGAATACTCTAAGGCAGCTGTGGATGAAGAGGCTACCTCCTCAGATCCAGATGATTCTCACCACGTTTGAGAAGGACATACCACTGGCATCATTATCCAATCGAGCGGATAGCATTTTGGAAACGATGACGCAGAGTCACATCAATGTGTTAACGAATACGACAGCGAGCACAACCGGAGGGAGTTCAAACAATGCAGTTAAAGAGCGGGACAATACAGACAACAGGTTGGACAAGTTAACGAGGGTAATAGCCGAACTATGTACGTCCATCAAAGATTCGCGCTCGCGAAACGAGTCTAGAGGAACCAGTCATGAGAGAAAAGCGACGAGGTCAGCATCGCGACAGACAATAAACAAGCGATTCGATCAGTGCTATTATCACTATAAATTCGGTGCGAAAGCGAGGAAGTGTGTTTCAGGGTGTAAGTATCACAGTGAGCAAACACCCGAGAAACCACAAAATTTTTAAATCCCCATCAAAAGTTAACGGCGGGCATTGATGGGCCCGCAACCAGCCGATTAATTATTTTTGAAAGACATTCCAAATTAAAATTTTTAATAGATACGGGAGCGGACGTGTCCGTAATCCCCGCAAAGTTTTTAGAGACAAAGCATCCAGTATCCACAAGTAGTCTATACGCGGCAAACGGCACTCCAGTGCAAGCATACGGCACTAAGGCGATGAGGCTGGACATCGGGCTCCGACGGGAGTTCCGTTGGGAGTTCATAATTGCAGACGTGTCAATGCCCATGATAGGAGCAGATTTCCTGCGACATACGGGACTCTTGGTTGATATTCAAGGGCAAAGGATCATTGATCCATTGACCAACTGCTTCAACAAGGGCGCCATCACGAATGGGAACAACCCTACCTTGTCAATACTAGATAAATCAACAACAAAACCAGAAATAGCAGAATTGTTAAAAAAATTTCCAGAGATTACCAACAGCGGACTCAGCACGGCACGGATCAAGCACTCCGTCACACACCGCCTAGAAACGCAGGGAGCACCTATCTCTTGCAAAACGAGACGGCTTGCACCAGATAAACTGAAGCTAGCACGAGAGGAGTTCGAAAACATGCTAGCGCAGGGAATTTGCCAACCAAGTAGCAGCCCCTGGTCCAGTCCACTACATCTCGTGGAAAAGAAGAATGGAACGTGGAGACCGTGTGGCGATTATCGCGCCCTAAATAGAGTAACGATACCAGACCGGTACCCAGTTCCACACTTGCAGGATTTCTCGTATCAGCTAGAAGGCTGCAAAGTATTCACTACATTAGACCTTGTCCAGGCGTACCACCAAATTCCAGTCGAACCAGAAGACATTCCCAAAACGGCAATCACCACACCTTTCGGCCTCTTCGAATTTACAAAAATGACATTTGGATTAAGAAACGCGGCGCAAACTTTTCAACGACTTATGCATTCGGTACTTTTTGGTTTAAAATTCTGTTTCGTTTATTTGGATGACATTCTAATCGCTTCAAGATCTTTCGAACAACACCTTGAACACCTAAAAATTATTTTTCAAAAGCTATCAGAACACGGGCTAGTGATAAATTCGGATAAAAGCGTGTTTGCAGCAGAGGAAATAGCATTTTTAGGACACACGGTCACTGGACAAGGGATATTGCCGAACCAAGAACGCGTACAAATCATCAGAGAGTTCAAAAAACCAGAAACAGTCGATGGCATCAAGAGGTTCTTGGGCACCATCAACTTCTACAGACGTTTCATCCCGGGAGCTGCAGCCGACCAGATGGCACTGAACGACTTACTAAAAGGATACACGAAGAACAGTAAGAAGAAAGTTGAATGGACAGCAGAGGTCGAACAAGCTTTCGAGAACTGCAAAAAGAAATTGTGCGACGCAACCTTACTAACACATCCATCGTTAGCCGCACGACTCGCGATCATGGTGGATGCCTCAGATACAGCGCTTGGGGCTGTGGTACAGCAGTACACCGACGGTATTTGGCAACCGCTCAGCTTCTTCTCTGTACGACTTAACGAAACGCAGAAACGGTACAGTGCTTATGACAGAGAGTTGCTTGCAGCTTACTCTGGCATTAAGCATTTCAAACACTTGTTGGAAGGTCGACAATTCACTTTGTTCACTGACCACAAACCATTAATATACGCATTCCAACAAAATCCGGAAAAAGCATCTCCTCGTCAATTTCGACATCTGGACTTCATCGGCCAATTTACTACCGATATTCAACACATCTCCGGCATAAATAATGTCGTCGCAGATACTCTCTCACGCATCAATCAAATTTCTATCCCTGAAAGTATTGATTATGCAGCAATAGCAGATGCTCAAGCCAATGACAACGAACTCCGAGAGCTACTTAGTAATAACTCGTCTACATCTCTGCAACTCCAACAAATACCCCTCACGTTCAACACAAATAAATCAATTTGTTGCGACGTATCAACAGGTATACCAAGACCGTTCATTCCAATAAACTTTCGGAAAACTGTTTTTGAAACTTTACATAACCTTTCACATCCGGGCGTAAAAGCTTCAGTAAAACTTTTAACAAAAAATGTTATTTGGCCCTCAATTTCCAAAGATTCAAAAACAATGGCTCAAAACTGTATACCGTGCCAAAAATCTAAAATTTCTAAACATACCAAATCACCTCTCGGCTCATTTAAAGTTGTATCGCAACGTTTCGCTGAAATTCACCTCGATATCATTGGTCCTCTTCCGATTTCCGGAAACAACCGATACTGCGTGACGTTAATTGATCGCTACTCACGTTGGGCTGAAGCGGTTCCAGTACCGGATATAACTGCTGCCACAGTCGCATTCGCAGTGTATTCTAATTGGATAGCCAGATTTGGAGTACCGCAGTTCATCGTAACCGACCAAGGTGCACGGTTTGAATCACAGCTATTCGAAGAACTGTCAGCCTTACTGGGATTCCAGCACCGGAGAACAACAAGCTACAATCCCAAGTGCAACGGCATGCTAGAAAGGTGGCACCGCACTATCAAAGCCGCCATTATGTGCTACAACAAGAGAGCAGATTGGGCAGAACTATTACCATCAGTCATGCTTGGATTAAGAACAACGTACAGCGAAGAGCTAAGAACGTCACCAGCAGAACTAGTATACGGCTGCACGATTAGAATTCCGGGACAATTTTTCAGTCAACCTTCAAGCAGCAAAATTATCCAGAGCGAATTAGTAAAGAATCTGCAAAATCATTTCGCAGAAATTAAGCCAGTACCAGCATCGAGACACAGCAACGAAAAAATTTTCATGGCCAAAGAATTAAACAACACCACACATGTCTTTCTAAGGACAGACGCGGTACGAAAAACGTTAGAGCCACCCTACACCGGACCACATGAAGTAATAGAAAGAGCGGAAAAATCATTCGTAATATCAATACACGGTAAAAACATCAAAGTATCAATAGATCGCCTGAAACCATGCCATCAAGAGAACACACAGTTTGAAAAAGAACCAGTAAACACTCAAACAGCAGACACTCAAATAGCAAACACGCAAGCAAAAACCACTCAAAACACTGAAACTCAAAGCCACGCAGCGGAAGACAACACGACAATCACAACACAAAGACAGGTACCGACAAAAAAAGTTTCTTTCGATCGCAATACAGCACAAAACACAACACACACGAGAACGGGCAGAACGGTAAAAACACCGGCGAGATTTCAAGAGAATTAACAAGACACTACACACCAACACCACACCGACTTACGACAGACCACGTAAATTTCTGGTGAAATTCACTGGAAGGGGAGTATTGTGGTGGATCGAGCACCAGCAAAGATTAATTAAATCGAATTGATTTTTATTGAATTAATATTTGACGTTCGTTTGACAGCAGGGTAAAGTAGGCACACACCAATAGAGATACTAAATTCATTATGGAAAAGCCAATGAGCTTTTCATAAATATGGAAGAGTTCTTTTTTTCCTAAAAAACACAGCACGTCTTAGGAGGAAAACAAATTCCGTTTAAAACAATAATTTAAAAACAGGAAAAAATTATTGTTTAGAGAAAAAGCAGAAATCATTATAACACGCATCCGAACGCACGGATAAAATTCAATGCGGATAAAAAGGACATAATCCAACAATCGCTAATAAGACAGCAAGCAGTCGCAGGCCATTGGTATACGGCATACCAAAATCATTCAGCGATTAAAATTATAATAAACGATAAATAAATAAACTTGTACAAAAGCAACGTACTCATTGTGTTCTTATTTATTTATTTGAAAAAACATAAAAATTAAATTATTTGGGACATCACCCACCCCAAAGACTGTACCTCCAACCTCTCTTGGTTAAGGTTGGGTCTTGCTCCCCGATCTGATTCTTTGCGCCTCTCCGTTCTTCCAGTTGGTGCGACATGAGACTATCGCATCCAACAACTCCTCAATTTCTTCTAGGCCATTCGTCACAGCCCTATTTATAGTTGGCTGCATCTTTGCCTCCACTTTAATTCTTTTCAGGAGTGCCAGTCTTTTGTGTAGTGTCTTCTTCTCCTCCTTTTTCATCAGACCAATGTGGTCTCTGATGCCTCTCTCTTTCCGGAGTCTATCTTCCACTTCATTTCAATTCTTCCGGATCAGGTCATGGATCTTCTGCTGCGACGTTAAATCCTCGCGCATTTCCACATCGTTCTCAACACTTGTGACTTTATCTGAATTAGAGGCCAAGTGAACCAGCTCTAAGTCATTGCGGTCGCTCGATAACGACGACGTGGGGCCCGCTTGCTTGCTCCTAAACGCTGCCAGTACTAGGAATCCTACTTCCCGCCAGTCGGAAAACCACCCCTAGCTAGTTTTGCTCCGCAAATGGTAATTTATTTCCCACTTACCCACCGACGAGTTGGTTGGGGCGCGCCCCTATCCGCCACCCGGGACGCGCCCGATGGAAGGCTAGCAACTCTACACGGTTAAGATGTCCAGAAGCGTATTCAATCTGAGAACTAACACATCTCATTTTGATTCGGAATTTTCGAATTTTACTCAAAAAATCCCTCAATAGCATTACAGGAAAGCTCGTATATGTTCAATCAAGGTTGCCGGATACTATAAACGATAATTGCTTCTGCCTTAATGTGTCCCACCCGTCCCCTCGAATGGAATTTCCTGTGTTATAATTTACACTGCAATCATCAACAGGTATACTAATTATTCATTGACCAATTCGTTCTATAGCTATTACATATGTTTCAATCACTTGTGAACCAAAACTATTTCAATTTTGTTCGGCTTATTCGTTTGAAAATATATTTAAAGGTAGACAGGCAAGGAATGACGGTTTATTTAAATACTTTTTATCTAAATTAAAGTGAATTCTCATGTAGTCATACCTCACGAATAACCTTTAATTCAAAAAACGTATAGTGAACTGTGACGTAGCATTAATATGAATTACAATTTTTAAAATGAAACTGTCACAAAGTTTACTGTGTAACCAAAACGATGTTTCCACCATATCTACCTGACGTTAAAACAATAACACTTTTTTCCGTAACAGAATACACACAAAACAAAAATAAAAATAAGGAAATTGAAACTGTCTAGGTTAGTTAGGAACATAATTTTCAATTTCTTATATTACGAGAATATTTCTTGCATTTTTCTATATTTTGGATTGTAACAGTTTTTTGTTAAAATATGGTACATATGTATCTGCCATGTTATTTATGTGTGACAAAGAATTATTATTATTTTTAAAGCTTGACTCGAAATACAAATAAAAACAATGATTACAGTGCGTTCTACAATCTAATCAAATATGGCCGAACAGTTTTCTAAGTTCGTTTACTCTACTTTTATGTAAATTATGTTCCTTTTAATTGTATGTATATGAAATTAACTTTGAAAATGTTTTATAAAAATTAGTTTAATTACTCGGAATAATTAAATTACTCGCCTTAAATTCTGTTGAACGTTCACTATACTAAAGAATGTTTAGCGTTATTTGTTAATTTAAAATTTTGATTCACAGAATCGGATTACCCACAGTCACAAAACCCATTAATCATTTGCTATAATCCTTTTTTTTTATCAAAATCAACTTTTTTCGATATACACAACTTTACTTTTAAAATTCATTATTTCCCTTATCCAATGATGTCAAAATCGTGGAAAATTATGTTGGAATGAATAAGGAACGATTTTTTTTGGTTAATGATTTATTTATATGAATTTTATCTTTTGTGTGTCATATCTCTAGGCTAATGAATAGATTCAGCGATTCTTTTAAGATGGCTTAGCATTTTGTAGTGAACAACCAAGAAATCGTGATAGTCTTGTCCCAGGCCTGGAGTCTCCAAAAATGACCCAGTTGAAAATGACCCAGTTAGAACGCTAAGGGGGTACTGCATCTATTGGATCTTCGTTTCTCGATTAGAACCAACCGTTACTGAGAGTGAATACAAAAATTTTAGAAAAAATAATCTGCGTACTACGCCAATTGTATGCCTTTTGATGAAAATGCTAATTATGCCTCATATATGGTTGAGTACTTTGAAGCTCTAATGAAGGCCGAGGGAATATTAAGGAATATAATTTCAAATGAAGGAAGGAATATATTTTCCTAATTATTAAGGAATATAATTTCAATCAGAAAGCAAATTTTCGCAGAATTCGTCAGCAGTCTCGAACTCATTAGCTTTGTCTGCTAATAATGCTTATGTTGATATTAATTCTAGTTTCATCTTTTTTCAAAACATTTGTGGCATTGCTTTGAAATCTACCGAATTTTATTGTTTTGTTTGTGCATCTATGTATCCGGTTTATGAACGGTTTATGTGCGGAGTACTTTCCTACATAATTCTTTGTCTAAATAGTTTTAAATTTAACGATGGTGGAATACACATTGCTGTCCACTCTTATATCAGTAGTAATATAATTGATTGTGATCCAACTATAGAACTATTATGTGTGAAGCTGAGGTGTAAACATAATCTGATCAAATTTGACCCATCCATTTCAATCGCGCGCATAAACCGAATCGGTAGAATTTCTTTTCTAGGTTGGTGCAAACTTCTTTGACATTCGTGTGACGTTTGAGCAGAATACGTCCATTATGTGAGTTTGGCAGCCATTTGTTGCCATTTGTTTACGACGCGAAAAGTTTGTCCGGCGATTTTTACTATGGAAATAAAAAATTGAACACCGAGTTAGCAAATGGCGCGCCAAAACTGAGCCAAAACTGAAAAACCACAAAAAATTCGGTCGAAAATCAAGGTAATTGTTATCGTTTTCATTGATTTAACGTTGTGTAGTTCACCATGAATTCGTTCCGGAGTGTCAAACGGTCAATAAAGCATTGGCCATTTTGAGGCGTCTACGTAAAGCAATTCGTGACTAAAACCGATGTGACAAAATTTTTGACCAAACCCGAAACAAAAGTTGATGCTCAGCCACCGTACTCGCCAGATTTGGCTTCCTGTGACTTTTCCTGTTTCCGAAAGTCAAATATCCGCTCCGGGAAAGGCACAGTGAGTCGATTGAAGCGATACAAAGAAATTAGCTTATGGAACTAAAGGCCATCCCGGCCGAGGCCTATAAGATGTGTATGGAAAATGGATTAACCGTTATCATGCTAGTATTGGCTCAAAAGGAGTCTATTTTGAAGGCGATAATAAAGATTTGTATTAAAATACATTAAAATGTTGTTTTTTTTTTACCAGGCCGAGTAAAATTTGATCAGATGGATAGTTATGCACAGTGTTTGTTTAATAATTCATCCTTAACCAACATAGATGGCAACGTGCTGCTTTTTTCGGGGACTTAAATTTACCTAAGGCCAAATGGGTATATTATGTAGATATAAATTATGCCACATCATGCAACGTTACATCTACTGTCGAAGCCTCATATATTGATTACATCTTATCTTATGGATCTGTCTAGAATAATGTTAGTGTGAAGTTTATGACAAATTGACAAGAAGCTTTACAACAGCAAAAAGGTATAAAAGCAAGTACAACACTTTCGTCAAAATCTAGTAAGGAGATGGCTTCATATATTTTGTCATTTTTTGTTAAAATAGGGTAGCCTAAATATACAATGCTGTGAGTTGTGTAAACTTAATTTTTGTTAATTTTTATAAGGCATTAATACTGTAAATATATTAGATCGTTACAAACGTAAGTTGAAACATTTATTAACCAATGACAAGCCATCGTAAAGATAGTATGACATCACATTGGTATGCATTTAGTAGATAATAGAAAGTAATCGAAATTATAACGCGACCCTCAACAAAACGGTGGTAAATTTTACAAGAAGACATACACTAAAATCGTATATAATGGATTTTACAACGCCAGATATATTAGACCAGGAGCATTTTTATCCTTCATTGTTTTAATTGCCTTCTCCAGTTCTTCTACAGAAAATAACGGAACTTCTATATCTCGTTCGGTAACTATTTCAGCTCTCTCTCGGTCAATGGAGAAGAGAACCCTCAGAATGTTTTCTGTTTTGGTGGAATCCAACAAACCTGCTGAATAATTTTGTTTCCTAGTCCCCATTGGTCTCTATCTATATCATATAGCAGCTTCCTCTATCAATTGGCTTTACTCAGGTTTAAAGCACGTGGGAGATATTTCTTAGCACATTTGTGCTCTGCGGCTATGTGGTCAACCATCGGTCGGTTTCTTGCGCAAGCATCTCTTTCGCAGATCCGCGATATACTGTGTCCAACAATGAGCTGGCGGTTGACCATGTCGTGGTTTGCGCCGTGGCATTGATACCTCGCATGCCGAAGCGATCAGGCACATGCTAGAAGATACCAGAGCCTCCGTCTCTAACCTGCTGCTACCCTGTGTACCCGTTATCCTGTATCCAACCCCTTTCTCCAGGCCTCTCTTAAATAGCTCAGTTTTCAGGTTTAGCAAGTTCTACCTGTCTAGTTTATTTCTTGCTTCTTGCCATAGCTTATGGCTAACTTCAAATTTTATGTATTGGTGATCACTGCCGCAGCAGTCCTCCAAGACTCTCTATCTATGTGTATAGGCACAGAGATCTCCGAAGCAAGAGTGAAGTTCGAAATTCTCTCGGTATACCCTGGGCAACGAAATGTTGTAGTCGCTCCGACGTTCAAAATAAAGAGTCCTATTCTGGCGGCCATCTGTGGAATGAATCTGATTCTTGCATCAGATTGAAGCATACCCCACTCGAGGGCTTAGGCATTAAAGTTTCCACCCACCACTATTTTACCTGAGACCTTTGAAATTTCATCCTCCAAAATAAATAACCTTACACCTTACAGTGAACTCTGAAATCGCTTCAATACATTCGACGCAGACGAAACCCCTACCTGCGCCATGGTTCTCAACATGTACTTTTTTATTTGTGGCCCAAATAGCTACAGTAACCAGGAGATCAGCATACCATGTTGCCTCCTTGTTCCGATATTGCTCACTCAGCAGTAGTAGATTTGCTCCATGGTCGATTGCCACCTGATGCAGAAGACAGTCGACGGTTTTGTTGCGGTTCATATTTCATTGTAGAATAATTATCATTGATGGTTGCTGTTCGCCTGGAGAGCATACCGATCAACTCCCTTCTCTAGACATAGCGCGCAGCGGCTTTTATTGCTACATAATTTTGCCATGTGCTTTTCATCGAGAAACCCGTAGCACAGCTAGCTCCTGTCTGACCCATTCCAGTTCCTGGCTACATGCCATTAGTGAAAACACCTAAAACAGCGCGTGAAAATGGCTGTTTTACGCACCCGGCAATATGTCCAGCCTATGTTGATTTTCCTTTTTTCAAGAAGCTTCCAAGATGACCTACCATTCAATACCACTACGGCCATTTCTCCGGAGTGTTTTACTTAAGTGCTTCCGCCACTTCTGCTTTTTCGGTATAGTAATCCAGATCGCGTATCTTCACCGTTATCCTATCGCCAAGGCTAACTACGTTTGCTTTGTCCCCCAGTGTATTTCTTAGAATCTCTCTAAATGTGTCCCTATTTTTGGTGCGGGATCCTAACCCTAGCAGGACCTCCCCGGCTCTAGTTTGTCGGATTGCTCGGCTCCTTACTAGATTGTGTCGGAAGTGTAATGCTTCCTTTTACACTTTTTTTTGCTGTTTTAAGGTTTTTTGTCAATTTGTTATAAACTTCACACTAGTCAGATTAATGATGTGCCTACTACATTGCATCTATTGTGTTTTTTACAAATTCCATAAATTTATGTACAATATTGAAGCATCGGTTTTATAACTTGTTAATGATGTTAACCATCATATCAATCTATCTGAACCAATCGGAACTCTTACTAATCAATTAAAAATAATTTTATGTTTAGATTTTATGATTTTTAACATGGAGATTTTGATAGTCTGATTTCATATTTATCATCAATTGACTGAAATGCGCGCTTCTAATCTACGGACTTAGATTATGGTGTCCAACTATTTTATAACATTTTGTTTAATTGTATCGATAAATTCGTTCCAATTTCTATTATGAAGAATAATCGTAATAATCCACTGTGGTTTAATAAGCATTTGATTAATTTTGCTAATTTGATTGCATGCACAAAATAGCTTATAATAACTATATGAATGAGGTTCCAAAATCGTGTAACGACCATCGCTGCAAAAGTCGCTCCAAGTTTGGGTTGTTTTATACCTCTGCAACATTCTACTTTTTTTATATTATTTACAATTCAAGCCATAAATCAGAAATAAAATCGCGGGAAAAACTTGTCTTTGTGGGGAAATCAAATTGGATTGTCCCGTTCCAAAAATTTGGGTGGGATGGTCCATTGTGTTTTTCAACGATAAATGTAAGTTGCAAATGCAAAATACGGGTCAGTTTTTAGTTTTTTTTTGAGTAGATCGCATGATTATCGTGGTGCGAAGGAAAAGAAATTGGATGACTCTTAGTACAAAAAAAAAAGTAAAGTGTTAGATGTTAAATGGAGTTTCATTTCAATAATTTTATATTAAAGTTTAACTTCAATTTGTGAATTTATATAAAACAGAAAATTACGATTGGATTTAAAATTATTTTATTTTTTTATTTATAAAAAAATAACGGAATCAAATAAGAAAATGTGTTTGGACAAATTAATCAAAAATGTGCGATAAGAAAAAAAATAAATTCATGTTAGTTATTAGTAATAGAATAATGCAGTGATTTTCAACTGTAAGAAAAATCACAAAAATAAATAAATAATAAAAAAATGTGTGTGGACAAATTAATCGAAAACGTGCGATAAAAATTCATGTTAGTCGTAATAAAATATCTGGTGATTTTCTACTGTAAAAAAAAAAAAAAAAAAGAAAACAAAAAAATCACAGTATAAGACACATATTATTCAATTATTTTAATACCTATGTTCATAATAGTGGAAATAAATACATAATAGTTAAAAACACATATTGTGAATCGTTCTAAGATTAAAATTAATAATCTTTAAAACGAAAGAAGGAAAAGAAAACTGTTGAGAAATTACCGTGCGACATTGGCCGAAATACGAAACCAAATATAAAACCATGTGGTGGTTCTTGGTTATAATCGTAAAATATGGAATGTTTGGTAAACTGTGAGTGAATTTGTGTAATAAATAAAAGTTAAAAGAAACAGAAATTTATTGATAATTAAAAGAAAAAAAAATAATTATAATATACAACAATAATAACAATACAAACGCAAATCTTGTATAAACATAATTCTAAATAAAAAAAAAACAATTCATTCATAATACTAAGTTTCAATAATAATAACGTAAATTTCAATAATAATATCATTTGTGGACCATAAATCTGAACACCAAACAAAATTGGCGACAGTTCAGGGTCACATTACCACAATATTACGAATATATTTTACAACATTCAACAATCAACACACAACAGCTTTAATCTTCATGTATCCGTACATTTGATGGAAAACAAATTTAAGTACTTAGTTGTTATATTATATTTTATTATTATATTTTTTTTTTGATTATATTCTATAATTAAGTTCATACAAAAACAAAAATTATTATTACTTTGGTGAAGGGTAGTGACTTATACCACAATTAATTATAATCAGGACGTCCTTAGATATGAATCTGATTATGTTAGTTTTAGTTTTTCTCATTTATTTACTCACATTTTTTTTCGTGTTTGAAGTTATTTCTAAAATAAATAATTTCGGATTTGCCGATTGATAAATCATTAGTTTTCTGTTTGCGACTTCGACTTCTTATTTCATCATCCAATTTTTTTTTTCTCGTTCGAATTTTTTTTTGTCGCTTTTCAGGATGAGAAGCTAAGAGCTGCGTCATAGGATGAATTGGTGAGTGCGCAAATACATCGGTGAGGTGAGTTGATCCATCCCTTTGTTTTTCCCTTCTTTTTTTTTCTTCCTCTTTCTTCTTTGGTTCCCTTCTAGCGGTCTGACAAGGTTCATTTATGCTTTGGGAAACCCCACTCCCACTACCCTGAGCTTTAGCCGGCCAAAGATGACCGCCCCAAAGCCTCTAAATGAACAAAATTTCTGTTAACAGGCCGATAGCGACTATCGGTCCCGTTACAATCGTTTGGGAACTCTGATCAGACTAGGAGGAAAACCATTGGTCTTCCGTTGACAATGTCTTACAATAATGTTACTGGCAATAATTCTGTAGACATAGTCAACTTATTTGGTTCTTTAAGAAAACATTTGCGGATACAGTATATGAAAATACAATTACCACCTCGGATTGTATCACTCCAAAGGATATTATTGAATCACTTCGTCAGTTTATAGATGGCTGTGGTCCAGATAGTGTTCCTTCAAGCTTCCTAAAAAACATAGTTATGAATTGGCACTTTCTTCGGATATTTTTCCAACTATCTGGAAATCCTCTCATATCGTTCCTATCTTTAAATATGGTGATAAGAACGATTTCACTAATTATACGGGCATTTCCATATAGCCAGCTATTCCTAAATTATTCAAATCAATTGTTTGAGACCAAATGTATTACCGACTGAAGTCATTTATATTTGACGAACAACATGGATCTCATCTAGCAAATTTGCTTTCAAATAATTTTTTTTTTATATTTTTTATGTTTCTAATAAAATTTTCTTTTGTTGGGATGAAACCCAATGGTTAGTCCGATAATTAATAAAATCTACTTACTAATTTAAATTTGGTAAGTTCACTAGTTTAATTCGCCTTGTTCTTTGGAGTCTTCTTTCAACAACAGGATTATCTATCATATGGCGAATACAGGGGTTTTCATGATCCTGGAGCCTTATTTCATGTTTTGCTGCATGCATTTTTATTTCGTCTTTGATATATTCCATCCGTAGGTCCCTGTGGAAGTCCTTATTTCTTGTGTACCACGGAGCATTGACTGTGCTACGAAGAACCTTGTTTTGAAATGTCTGTATCATTTTGGCGTTTGTTTGCTTGGTACATTCCCAGAGTTGTATACTGTAGGTCTATATCGGCTTCAGAATTTGCCGATATAGCAGCAGCTTTTTGTGAATTGTGAGCTCAAAACCTCTATACCTACCGCCAATACATTTTTCTAAACTTTTTGTTAAGTTCTTCTTTTTTCTTTTTGACATGCTCTCTCCACTTGAGCTTGACATCGAGGGTCATGCCAAGGTATTTTTCCAGTTACAAACCGCATTGGTCATCCTCTGGAATTTGCTCGTTGCATGAGCGACAGTACTTCCAATCGCCATAATTTATGTGTCATCTGCAAAAGTGGCTATGGTTCCTTCATTTGTGGTTGGTATGTCCCTTGTATATGGTAAATACAGGATGGGTCCTAAACCACTCTCCTGCGGGACACCGGCAGAGGTTTTCTTTAACTCGGAGTATTCATCCTCATATTTCACTCGAAAATGTCTAATGAATAAATAAGATCTTAGTATGGCATAAAATTGCCTCGGCAGATCTCTATGCAGTTTGTTCCAGACCACTGTGCCAAACTTTATCGAATGCTTGCGCGACGTCCAGGAATATGCTTAAGCATACTTTTTTACGTTCTAACGTTCTTACAATTATATTTGTGGTTCTATGCACCTGTTCCATTGTAGAATGCTTTTCTCCGGAATCCAAATTGATGTGGAGGAATTAGTTGTAGGTTCTCAATTATTCGTTTAAGTCGTTTTAGTAATAATTTTTCAAAGAGTTTTGGCATAATAGGCAGCAAAGAAATTGGCCTGTTTGATTTTTTTTTATCGTTAGGTGGTTTATCAAGTTTTGCTATCATGATTACTTCTGCTACATTTCATCGTTGCGGAACATATTTTAACCGAAGGCTCACATTGATTATGGGTAATAGCTTACTAAATCTTTTGTTAGGTAGAGCATTGATAATTTAGCAAGTAATCAAGTCCTTCCCTGGGGCTTTTTTAACATTCATGTCACTTTTCACTTCTTCTTTTAATTCTTGGAGAGTTACTAGCCGTATGTCAAACTCATCTAGCTGGTATTGGTTGAAATTAAGGTTTCATGGAGATGCTCCGCAAACCGATCAGCCATCTCTTTGTGGCCTCTTGCCCAGGTCCCATCATCCATTTTAAGTAGAGGCACTTGCATTTTGGGTCTTTCGAGTCCCATAGTCGGCTTCCACAATGAGTAATCAGAAATTTTTCATCAGTAAGGCTAACTAGATATCTGCTGATTGATTCATTTTTAACTTTTTTAAGAAGGGATTTAAGACTGCTACATAAATTCCTAAACAATTTTTTGTTCTCGCGTCGTTTTTCTCTTATCAACTCCCTAACTTCCTTTTGGTAGGATATGTTAATCATCATCTTATTTTGTATAATGGGGGTGCTTGCCAACGCAGCATAGTGAATTATTTCATTGAGTTGTTCCAGTTGGTGTTCCAACTGGCGAGAATTTCTTATTGGTACCTGCGGAAATTGATGATTTCCTCCACTAACTCACGAAAGAGATCCCACTTTGTTTTTCAGTTTGGTAATCTGGGTGGACTTGTCTTTGAATTACCGTTTCACTGACTGTCATGATAACCGGTGAGTGATCCGATACTAGAGAATTGCTGTTTTTGATGTGAATTTAGTTCTGAGATATATCTCTTACTACATAAAAGTCTATTAGGTCCATTATCTTAGTTTCGTCACTGGGCCAGTATGTTGGGGAACCACCAGAGTAAACCTATTTTGATGTCCGCCCTGCTTGAAACAAATCTTTACAATTTGACTCCCAGTAAGTGTTTTTCGCATTAAAGTAACTTCCAATAATTCAATCACCGAGCGTCTTAGCGATTTCACATTTCAAGTTAAGCCGGGAAGGACAGTATATTGCAAAGACTGAAAGCTGTCTGTGTTTAATGAGAATCCTTAAAGTAGTGACTTGCATTGCGTTTTCTTCGATTTTTGCTTCTACATGGTGTTGTATATTTTCTTTTATTAGTAATGTTGAACAACCCCTTGCTCTTTCCACTGGACGAATGCAATGATATAAGTTATAATTTCGGATTTTAACAAATGGAGATTTAACAAAATGGCTTTCGAATATTAGGAATTTTTTCTATATTTAAAAATATTTATATTTCTGTAATATGTTACATAAGCCCATTCGCATTCTAGATTGATATTTTGAAAGTTGTGTTCTTTCTTAACATTTTTTGTCGGATTGTGTTGTGGGAGTTGCATTTTCTTCAGTGGGTTAAATATTATGTTTCTAAAATTACTTTGGTTATCTAACCGCTTTGTAATAGCTCCGGTGCTGTTCATAATGTTTTCCATAATTCGGTTATTTTCAGTGCCCATATATTTGGTTGTGTATTTTGTTGCATCTGATTTGATGTTCGAATCATTTGAATCTCGTGATTTTGCGGTTGATTTCGTAATTTATCTCTTCATTTTTGTAGTTGTTTAGCAACGGCACAGCCTCAATGAGGCATCAGCCGCATGTTTACCCTTACAATTTATGCACTTAGCCGGCACATCTCTCCCTATTGTACATAACTGGGTAATATGTTTATCTGAGCATTTTACACATCTCGGATCCCGGCTGCAATATCTTTGGGTGTGATTGAATCCCTGACGTTTCTTGCATTGGGGAATGCGGATAGTGGTTCGCCTCATTGGTTCAATTTTTACTTTCAGGTGTTTACCTTAATGTTTTGAACATTCTCTTTGTTATCAAATACTAGCATAAAAAGAGGGAGTCCCAGTTTACTAAAAGTTTGGTTTCCTTCCTGATTTTCTGTTGTCTCTTTTTTAACAATATTCACAGCATCTAGTATTTTAAGACCTTTATTTTGTAAGTCTTCCATTATTTCTTTGGTTGAGCAAGTTTGACGCAGACCTCTTCCCATAAATTTTATAAATCCAGCCTGTCTATCCTCATAGGTAAACCACTGATACCTTTCAGCATTCAACTTCATAGGTAGAGTTCTATCAGAATCTGAGTCCAGAGTATTAATTTTGCAAACGTCATTGTTTAACGCAGTTACCTTATACTCTTTGTCAGTAACCGATTTCATCAGCGCTGAATTTCTGGGTAACTGGTTACGCCCACAATAGTTATTAGTGGGTGTGGTATTTCTTTCGATTGCACCAGTTTTGGTTCAATGTTCTTGGTAGATTTACTACCTTTTTGTTGATTGACCTCGAGTTGGACAACATTCAGTCCGTCTCCCTCTCTAATTCATCCTCATCAGTGAAATAGTTGAATTTCACTGGTTCAATACCCTCTATTTTGCTAAATTCTTTTGAGTCCCGATTCATTTTTAGAAGTTCATTTTCTCGCTTTAAGTACTCGATTTCTTCGCTTAACTTGGCAAATGATTGCTTCATTTTCTGTAGCCTCCTCAAGAGATCCTTATTTTTCTTTTCTAGGCCAATATTACTTTCACTGGATCTAGCTGCCCGCAATGTAAAAAATTCGCTGGCATCACTTCTAGTATGCAATATTTGGCCCTCGCCAGATTCCATAGGGCTTGCCTCCGAAGAGGATGGATTGTCCAGTCCGCTGACTAGAGTACCACCTGCGGTAATACATTTCTCTGTTTTAAGCATTGTATATAGTCTTGTTTGTCTGCGGAAAATATTTTATTTCCCTCCCTTTAACCGGTTGGTAGGTTTTACCTGAAGAACATTCACCTATCCGCCACCGGGGGCGCGTCAGATGGAAGTTTCAAGTTCCCCTCACGAGTAGATTTACTGTGATACGAACTTAATAGAATTTTCGAAACGTGCTTTTGAGGTGATTGAGGTTAAGGCTCCACTTGACGTCATTTGTACTTATTTAAACACGCGCCATTCTGTTGTAATACGGTATCTATATCATCTAGTTTAGGCTACAAGAAGTTGCTTATCATCGATATGTAGCGCTTGCAGTTGACGGTTATGGCAATGCCAATTTGGTTTTGGAAGAAGTACCGACCGATGATTCCACCATACCAAAATCGGCACCAAAAATGGTATCGCCCCCAAATCGACAATTTTACTTCACTTATCCATTCATCTTAAAATAGGCCTGATAGCTAAAGATGAATTTTTTATCGAAATTTGGGTGAACTTCCAACTGCATCAGAGTCCAATCAGCGAGCATAAGGCGTGCGTGTGGTTGTTACTTTAAGTTCCTGGGTCAGTTGGATTTGATAAGCGTGCAGACCTTTAACTCTCGGTGCAAAATTCACCAAGTTAAAGTTGCAGAAAGGCCAGGATTTTGTGAACGATGAGAAATTGACTGCCTCGTGGTTTTCCATACCATATCATGCACGGCAGCGATGTTTTCAGCAGACCTTACATTTCGGTGAATCGAGCAAAAGTCCTTGAAACTTTTGCTGCAAATTTCTTGGAAAAGCCTAGGCGAAGTTGTGTGATTGACCGTGAATAGTGACGCATAGCGTTTTTTTTTTTTGTTTTAAAATTATTCATCTATTTTAATACATTCTGTTATGAATGAGCTCATACTCAAAACAGAGTATACTGACACCTAAATGCAATTGTAAAACTTAATGTAAATTAAGTTGTAAATAAATAAAACCGTGGTGACCTTGGCAAAGGATTTAAAACAACCACGTTATTGTATTGGAATAACTAAAATCTTTTGGCATTGCTCAAACGGAATGATTCTTACACTACTGAAAGCATTTAGTTTGTAAAAATTATTGACAGTTTTCCTAATTTGGATGATTTGGTAAAAATGCATTTGGTTGTTCCACAGGGCTCCCTTCTTGGACCCCTCACCTTCATTCTATTCTTAAACGATATCACCAATTGTATCAAACCCGTTCATTGCCTAATTTATGCTGATGACCCAAAAATATGTTTCCCTATAAATAATGCATATGATGCAATTAATCTACAGAAGAACATTGATGCAATTAGCCATTGATGTAAAAATAATCAGTTATTTTTGATTACCAAAAAATGTAAACTTATGTCATTTACCTGCTCATCGACGTATCTACTACATTATTATTGCATTAATAATTTTATCTTGGAGATCTTGGAGTCTTGCTATATTAAATTAAATTAATTTTAAGACTAAACTAAAACTAAAAGTTTTGAGGAGAGCGGATAGCTAATGGATTTATGGTCCTTTAAAAGCTAATCAGCTCTCCTCTAAACCAAAAATTAGACAGAAATAATGAACAAGATATAAAACAATAATTCAGCAATAAACTGAAAGTTAAATATATAATAATAAAAAAATATAAAATAATGAAAATAAAATAATAAAATAAGATGACTAAACAAATTAAAAGATACAGATAATATGTCGCGTTAAAGATAATCTTCAACCCATTCAGCCAAATACGTCTTTAAAGTTTTCTTGAAATTGTGATCATTCGCAGATCTAGTAATAACAGTCGGTAAATGGTTATATACTTATGGAAGTACGATATGGATTTTCTACCAAATTCAGTTTTGATTTTATAACATTTTAAAAGATTAGAACGACGGGTCGTATGGCTATGATTTACATACTGAGACTCAATGTTTGATAGCGTTGACGATAACCGCAAACATTTATACATATATAGTGAAACATGAAATTGAAATAATGCGTTTATTGGCAGGATTCCTTCAGTTACATTCTTATACAGCTCGATGGAGGGAAACAAGTGTGGAAGCCTATAGATAGCTTTGCAGCTTTTGTTTTGTAAAATTTGCAACCTTTTTATCTTTGATTTTCCAGTATGGCCAAAACAAGCAATCGCAAAATAGAATCTTGTGTCAATAAATGAAAAATAAATCATTTTTAGAATATGTTGTGGATCAAAGGAAGCAAGCTTCTTAATCAAATAAATAAACGGACTGACTTTTAAACTCAACGTATAAATGTGTTCATTCCAAGACATATGCTTATCAAGTAAAACTCCAAGATATTTGAGTTTATCAACTCCCTCGATAATACCATTTGAAACTTGCAAGGGTTGGAAATCACAATGAGGGAGGAATGGGGATTGAAAGATAATAAATTTGGTTTTGTTGAGGTATACAGATATTTTATTTACATTGAAATATTCTATAAGTAAAGCAACATCGTTTTCCATGTGTGTCATGGCTTGGGAGCAATCTTTGGGATTACAGAATATTGCGGTATCATCAGCAAACATTCTAATTTTCCCAGCCAGAGGTAGGTGTGATATATCATTTATGAAAATCAGAAATAGAATAGGGCCAAGTACACTACCCTGAGGGACGCCGCAGTTAATAGTTAAAGTGCTACTTATTACACCATTTAAAGCCACAAATTGTTTACGATTTTGAAGAAAACTCATCAAAAGATTATAAGCCAAGCCCCGAAAGCCATAGCAATACAACTTATTTAGAAGTAGACGATGATCAATGCAGTCAAACGCTTTATGAAGATCTAAAAATAGACCACATATATACTCCTGATTATCGAAAGCTCGGTAAATCAGATCAGTAATCTCAATTAAAGCGGTATCTGTGCCAGACCCCTGTCTAAAACCATATTGATGACAGTAAAAAAAATCTAAAGCGTTTAGATATTCAGTCAGGCGAGTTGCAATTAATTTTTCAAATATTTTACAAAACACAGACAAGAGAGAAATTGGTCGGTAGTTACTAGCAGCTTTGCAGTCTCCTGATTTAAATATTTATGTCACTTTTGCAATCTTCAAACAATCAGGATAAATACCGGTTTCAAACACTACATTGAATAAATCCGTCAATATTTGAGAAAAGAATGCTGAGTTACGTTTTATAACAGTATTATGAATATTATCATACCCAGCACCCTTATTATTGTCTAAATTATTAAATATATTATATGTTTCCGTTACGGAGATTGGGCGCAAAAAAAAATGAATTCGGGCTGTTATTGTGCAGATTGTATAATTCAGTGTTACCATTACTTGTAGAAGAGAGGCTGTTGCCAACATTTACAAAATGGTTATTGAATATATTCACAATACTGGGAAGGTGTTTGTATTCGACATCATTTTGTACAATGGAGTGGATATCCGCTTTAGTATTATGCTTTATGAATTGATTTATTTGATTCCATACTTCCTTTTGATTTAAATTATTAAACAATTTTTTGTAATATAATTTTTTTGCATAATATTTTTTAGATTTGATCCTTCTATTGAGCAAATCTAGTCTGTCCTTTAACGCAGAGTTGTTTGTGCTTTGTTTAAACCTTTTGAGTGTGCGATTTTTTTCTTTTATTAGATTCCAAAGATCTAGATTCATCCAGGGACAAATACTAGCATTTTTCATTTTCACTTGTACTTGTTTAGACTTCGAAAATTTACCACCCAACTCATTATAATTTCCAAAGATTAATTTTAGGGTAATGAATGTCAAATGAGGTTGAAAATAAAAATTCATCGAAGTATTGATTCCCTTTGTCATAATTTATCGTTTTCTTTTCTAATACCTTATTTATGTATTTCGGTTTAAACACGAATTTTGAAAAAATAAAACTATGATCACTGATATCAGATTCAATTGTTGAGTTAAAAACTCGTTCTATATTAAGAAAACTGCAAATAGCATGATCCAAGATATTACCACTTACTGGTCTGGTAGCAAATGTGTTAGTAACAATCAAACCATGACTTAATAAGGTGGAATTGTACTCAGAAATAAGTTTTAATTGTTTATTAATCGGTATAATCAAATCTCCTACAATAATAAAGTCAGAATTGGAATTGCTGCTACATAGAAGTTGTTCCAAGATTTCTAAAAAATAAGTAGTATCAGAGCCAGGTGGCCTATAGATCCCACAAACATTAATTGGATTAAACCCCGAGAGTTGAATATAAATAAACTGGAACGAAAATGTCCCGTCGTCAGTGTTAAGGATATTATAGCGAATATCTTCCCTGATGAACATCGCAATTAAACCCCCCCCCCCCAGACCTGTCATCTCTACAAGAGAAGACGTTTGAGAAATTTTTAATATTAAAGGAGAATATATTTGAGCTTTTAATAAATGTTTCGGTTATAACTATCAATGAAATTTAGTAAATCGTCAAACTTACTTAGTTCATTCATACCCCAAATATTAAATTGAAGTACACACAGGCTTTTGGAAGAAAGATTCATATCAGCATGATCCAATGAGAAATCATCAATATTTGAAAAATAATTGTTAAAACATTTTGCTTTTAAAGATTTAAAAGTTATTCAATTAAAACTGATTAGAAAATCTAAAGCGATATATAAGAAAGAAAACTTTAAAAGTATGTACAAAAAAATTTGAATACAAAAATATGAAATGCTGAACGTGGATATAATATAAAGTGTGGAAAAAAATCAAAAAAAAATCCATGCACTAAAACTAAAAATATCGATAAAAGTCTGAAGGACAGAAACAATGAATCACGATAGTGTAATATTACCTTTAAAATACAGAATCTTGATACCAACATATAGTGCAAATGTAGTTGTGTGATGTAATTGTGATGATGCTTTATTAATTGTAGATGTGTATTAAACCGTTTCCTGTGTAGCGGAAGCAGCAGCCGGTGGTGATTTTGGTGTCCTAATAGTGGATGAATCGTATGGATGATGAAATTTATCAAATTGATCAATTTGATTAAATGAATCAATTTGATAAATCCTTGAATCAGCTTTTTCCCGTAGGTAAATAATAATGTTTTCACACCATAGATATTTGAGATTGAGTCTATTTTAACAATTTTGATATGATAATAACAAAAGCATGTTCTACGTTGACATTTCTTAAACGAACCATGATAGTGTTCAATAACCCAAAGGTATCTATCATACAATATCAGTCTTGCATGGACTTTTATGCATGGAAAACCCACCAACTTGATCATCGTCTAAGGTACGGTGAGAGAACGTGCATGGGATCTGCCCTTTTTATGTCGATAGATTAAAAACTTTATAGCTTGAGCAACATGAAATTCGCAGTCAGCATGCTGGTGCTATTTTCATTTCCTGTTTTCTAAATGGTAATATACAGAGCTTATTCTTAATAATGAATCTTGGATGAGATGCTGCCGAAAAGGAGTTTAAGATCTCGATCCCTTTTGAAAACCGAATTTCATATGACTAATTATGGCATCAAGAAATCAGAAAAATAACTTTCACTTGTATTTAATTTTATCATTCTGATTCAAATTCCTCAAATTACCTCAGACAGATACCCGAGCGAATCTTTATTATCCATTAAAATTTATTGTTTTTCTATACTGTACCATAATTCGATACGATGTTTTCCCTTTCAATTGAATATAACACATATAAATATTCATTTTTGCTTAGATACAAAATATACCGGATGTGACTTACCATCAAATTCAAGATAAATCTCGTGATTCCAAAACAACAATAAATTTATTTTCAAAAGAATAAGAAGATATTGTACATATGTACGAGTATGTATAGTAAAATGTGGTTGTTTGGCAAATGAAAATATGTTTTTGTTGAAGTTGAAATGAAAACAAATAGAAAAATGGCATGTATGTAGGGATTTATAAAAGCTGAGATGATAAAAAGTAATTCAACATGCTCTAATATTTTTATCTAAGTTAAAAATTACAAAACTTGTTGAATTCTATGTGAATTTTAATCTCATACCACCTTTTATGTGGGCCGGACAATTTAATTGAGTTTTAAAGAGACACAATTGCTCAAAATTTAATAAAATCTTTATAGAGCGAGAAAAGTTAAAAGGAAACTGTATAATGTTAAAAGTCGCTTAAAGAAAAGTAGGGAGATGAAGAAGATAAAGAAGACAAAAATTTCATTTAAAATGAAAAAGCTCTTTAATACGATATTTTTTAAGCATCATTCTGCTTGAATAAATAAAACCGAAATTCACATAAAAAATGGAGGTGTGGCCAACACAACACTTTCTTTTACGAACAGAGAATTTTGAGAAATTTTATTTTTTTTTAGAATTTTTTTTTTAAATTTTTAAATTTTTAAATTTTTTTTTTTAATTTTTTATTTTTATTTGTTTTTAATTTTTGGAAACATTTTGTTTTTGCTAGTTTTTTGTAAACCTTATACTTTTTAAGATATTTGCAAAATAAATTTTCTGGACCAAGGGAGTGGCCACTTCCGGTTAGCCGATTTGGAGTAAAATTCACTGGGACCTCCCGATTTATCAAAAAAGCTTAAATCTGAAGTTTCAGTTCGATTGGTTAAACCATCTGGGCTGTAGAGAGGACACATACAGACTGACAGACTGACAGACGGACAGACTGACAGACAGACACCATTTCGAAATCCACTTTTTCGGACTCAAGGGACCTCAAAACAAATAAATCTCTAAAAATCTCAAGGTCCAAAATTTTCATGATTACTATACTTTATTTTACTAGAGTAAAAGAAAGTAAAAGTGTTTTGCTGCTATAGTGATTTGTTGTTTTCGCATTTCTTTATTATTGTGTTGTTTTTTTATACTAAGTTTAAAAATAGGTTATAAATTTTAATAAGAAAATAACTCTCTCTTAACAAAACGCGTTCAAAGAAAACTTTAATGTTTTTCATTCAAGCCATAAATAACGTTTATACATTAAACATATTAAATATTTCAATAGGCTTGTCTTAGCATAGACACCATTTTTCCGGCTCGTGTCAAGAGGTTCGAATTTGACTGAATTTTAAAAACAGTCTCACCAAGTATTAATTGTATCAACTTAAAATTATTAAAATTGGGAGATAATATTGTTAAATTTTTTAATAAGGTTGAAAATACCGAAGATCCTGCACAATCTAATTATAAAATTATTAAAAATCTGCGCACCCAATTTGATTTGTGAGTAGTAAGTTTTAATAAATACGTACATAAACTTTTTGAAAGAAAGCAAACTAGTTGCAATCGTCAAAAAGCTTCATCAGAACTAAAAAGTAAAAAGTTCACAGATTTATTAAATTTCGATTATGATTCTGATTTTTTATTTTGCTTATTTTTTTTTTAGCTAGACACTAATTTCTGACATAGAACTCCAAACGATGATGCATAAAAAATGCTAGTTAGAGGTAGGTTGAATAACGCTAGATTATCTTAAAATGCAAAGCATCCGGTAATTTTATCAAGCAAAACACATTTATCGACGTTAATTACTTACCAAGGACACCACCAAAATTATCATGCTGGCCTCAACTTGTTAATGAGCCTAGTCCGTCAAAATTACTGGATTATTACGGATCGGATTCAGTCGTAGGTGCTCTCAAGCGATTCGTAAGTCGACGAGGACTTTTCAACACAATTTATTGTGACAATGGTACCAATTTCGTCCAAATTATAAACTTTCAATTATTAGAACTATAAGAATCTTATCTTTATACTTAACGTAATATCTGGAAATTTACTGTAAATGTTTAATTCCTTATTTCTGAATTAATAAAAAAAACTTTAAACATATTAAGTAATCAATAATAATCCATAAGTAATCTCTTGGACAGACGAATAATAGATTATTGTTCTGCAAATTGACATTTCGATGGTTGTTTTCATTTAGCAATTTCAGCATTAGTCCAAGATCTGAAATTTTGTTAATTTCAATTTATTTCCGGGCGTTTTTATTGTTTTTTGGCTTAAATTTATTTTCTTTATCTCGTTCACGTTTTTTTTTTTGACGAGCATCAAGACATTAACCATTGAAGTTTCAAAATTTGCTTTGAATTAATCAATTTGTTAAACCGAATGTGTAATAAAGAAGTCATATCATTAACTAAATTGTTTTTTTGGATATTTGGAGGGTTGTTTCGAATTGCCATACGTAAATGGTTGAAATTTTTGGGTCAAAAATGGTCAATATTTAGTCCCGCAGCGATGTCTTAAGATGAAATGTTCCTTAATCAGCTTTTTGCAATTTATCACCAACCAATTTATTTATTTAACAATAAAAATTAATTCAACACAATTATTACAATAATTCACAAAATCACTTGATATAATTTTCATACAATTTTACTGTACACTTATAATTTTTAAATCGCACTACAACACTTTTTAAATCACTTTTAAATCACTTTTTAATCTTTACACTATCGCTTAACAAATAATACGAATCCAATTCGACTTTGTTCGCCTTTTTATATAAACAAACCAAAATTCTAGAAATTTCATTACTTTTCCTGTAAGAATAGTCTAGAAACATTTAGAACAGTTTTATCATAGAAAATTACATTTTAGTACAGTAAAAATTTGAGCTTTTAATTTAGCTCATTCCATTATACACTAGGTGTCACCGTAACAGTAAACAACCTGAATTCTATGGCCGTAATTTTGATCATGAGAAGTGGTCTGGAACCATTAAAATTTATCTACTGGTGATGGTCGTCTGTAGACCATTTAAGTTGTCAAGGAGTCTATCAATAATGGCTGGCCAGTTGGTAGGTTTCGGTAATTTGGCCACCAACTCTTATCTTAGAGGGATTTTAAGATATATTACATCCTTACATTAAGCACATTCGTAAATAGATCCTAAGTAAAGTAACTTCACAGTAACTTTCCCACATCAAAATTATCCATCTATTTAGAACGAAGCGGGTAGCTTATTCAGCCTGTTTACACTTGATATCTTGAAATCGATTTCATTTCTTGTTTATTTCCCTTTTGCCTATACGAAACCGGTTTTAGAAGGCTGTATTCTGATTTCTTTCTTTGACAAAATTTTTTGTGGATCTTATGATTTCACAAACAAAATTAAATCAAACAAATTTCAAGGACATATTAAACCATTACTCGAATTGACGGATTTCGACACATAGAGAGACAATTATACTGCGATACGTTGACTCATAAAAGTTAATGTAAATGATATTAAATGTTGATTTCGTGATATCAAAGAAGTCGATTTCATGATATCCTAGTCTAAATACAGTGATTGGACTTATTATATAAATGAACGGTATGGACTGAAATGAACGAATACAATATATGGCAACCTACTAGATGAATTATGTATATGTTGTCTTATTCAACACAGACTCTAAGACGGGTGCTATTCTTGAAACATTACGAAAACTTTCGTATTGCGAGTTAGTGTCAAAGTATTACGAAAACCCTAAAATCGTATTCTTGAAATCGAATTACGAAAATTTTCGCAATGGAACGTTACTAAAATTTTCGTAATGGTTTTTTCGTTTCCCATTGCATTTCGTAATGAAATCATTTGGATTTTTGTGTTAATTATATTGATAAGGATGTTCATAAAACTCAATATTTTCTATTCTCAATATTTTATAAAAAAGTGAACACAAAAGTGTACCTTTTTTTTCTTTGTTTCACGTGTTCTTAAAAATATGTATTATTTATTTCGAGATAACGATGTACATAACTATGCATTCGGTTTTGTCTACTACCTAACTAGAACAAAACCATATTTTCTTCTAAACTTTTGTATTTACATGTCGTATACCTAAATCTTGGGATATTTTTTTAAATGCTTGACCACTTTCTAATTTTAAACAATACGTGTAAGGGTATGAGATTTTTTCGTAATTGACAATTGGCTATAGCGGGCAAAAATGGAATATGTGATTCAATACAACAAAAATATGTTATTTAAAGCTATATTGCCTATTTAACTTTTATATTTATTTGTTAAAATTGTAATGATTGGAAATTAATTAATGTTATGTGTAATAAAGTGTGATTTTTATCATTCATTAGTTCATTTGGAACACTTTTGTTTTATCATTTTAAATGCCCTGTCTTCAAACATTACGAAAATTTTCGTAATGCACAATATTTTCGTAATCGTAATGGTGAAATCATAAATTAGTATTCTTGAAGCCATTACGAAAATTACGAAGAGAGGAATAAAAAACTAAGAAGATTTCGAAAGAGATGATTAAAAATGTTAGTTTAGTTTAGTATAACTGAGAATATTAAGCGAAGCGGACGCTTTCTTTACTTAAAATTATAAATTGTTGTGAATTTTTGTCAATAATGGTTTATTTATTTAATATTAAATTAAATATATTAAAAATGATTGTGTATGCTACTTTTTCTTTTAAAGGGAAAATTACTTCGGTCTAAAAAGACCAATGTATTGAAATCTTGTCAAAAATGGCCAAAAATTTGTTTGATCCAAAATCATTTATCTCGACGTTTTGAAAGTCCTTGAGTCCGAAAAAGAAAAAAAAAATATGTCTGTCCGTCTTTCTGGACGTCTGGATGTCTGTACCCATGATATCTCGAGAATCGCTTATCCGATTTAGAATTTGTTTTTTCCAAAAATCTGTTTTTATGGTACGGCGGTACATATGATTGTATGATGGTACGATTGAACGATGATATAATGTTATGTCGTGTATGATGGCATGATGGTTTGATGGTATGGTAGTACGACAATATGATCCTATGCAATGCCACTACATAAAAAGCCATGAAAAAAAAAAACTTGTAGTGGTGTTAAGGCAAAAAAGATTTTTATTTTCCAATGGAACGTAAACACAATCATATGGGATTTTGTGTTGCTTTTATTTTCAATTTAAATGAAAATTTTTATTGATAAATAGAAATAATTTTAAATTAAATACAATTTGTTTCGTCGGCAAGTGACCCCTTGTGTGTTGGTGATAGCGTTTCACATTTTTCATCATATCTCCCAAGGTATGGGCTCGATTTTAATTTTGTTTGCGGTTTTTTAAAGCTTTTGAGTCACTTTATTGGTTAATTTGCACACTAAGCCAGGTTTTTGTAAAGAATGTAACAAATTATGGGAAAATCACATTTTTTTACTTAAACGATTTTTTTATTTAAAAAAACCTCTTCTTTTTAAAAAAAATGAACTGTAAGTCGAAAAAATGTCCCATGGCATGGTTATTTTATTTATAATTATTAAAACATTGTTACTACCTAACTCATAAAATATTCGAACACCAATTTGTCGAAAAAATGGCGTTTGTAGCCGTTTAGGTATAGTGATGTTATCTAACCAAATCTTTTAAATGATCGAAAACTCAAATTGGTAAGTAATATTAAATAGTTCAGTTGTTCGCTAACCAATCGTGTGACACTTTCACACATGTACTCTCAGTGTTCTGTGTTTTAACAATTTTAAGTTTGTGTGAAAATTAAAAGGACTGTTTGTGTTAAGTAAACGCTTAATCATTACAATGGCACATTTGCATGATCCACCAGCTTCTCATGTAGCCAATATGCATTTTGTAAACCTGTTCTCTAATGGAAATGCACGCGTTGCTGTCGAAAAATACAGGCGTCGATATCCAACAGGCCAGTACTTGGGTATAGGACATTCATTGCAATACATCGACGTTTTCCCAAACAAGGATTATTCCAACAACAACACGAGTCCAGCGTGAATATTAACGTACACGTTGGAAGAGGATTTATTACGATTAATACGCGCTGAACCTACGACAAGTATCAGCCGCCTGTCTATTAGATTAGGCATATCGAGGTCAAGAAGGCCTTAATCCATATCATTTCCGTCGTGCTCAACATCTAGGAAATGTGGACCATCGTGCCAGACCAGTTTTTTGTAACTGGATAATTTCACAGCAAAGAAGTGATGTCAATTTTATAAGGAGAATATTGTAGACAGATAAAGCTACTTTCACAAGGGCGGGTATAACAAATTATAGAAACCTCCATGTTTGCGCTGTCGAAAACCCAAACGTCGTAAGGGAGACAGCTTTCCAGAGCCAATTTGCTATAAATGTATGGGCGGGAATGATCCACGATTAACTTATCGGACCTTACGTGGTAATAAACAGGCTTGATCAACACGTATTATTCAGTGTTGCGAAACGTTACCGTAACGACCGAAATAATAACGTTACTCGAAAAAAAATCGCGAAACGTTACGCGTACCTGTACCCAAAATTGAAAAATGACAATAACGTTATAATGTAACAGTACCGGTATTTTATTCTTTGGTATTTCGCTCCATCAAACACTAATTTTAAAATAAAACATTTTAAAAATTTTGGGAAAAAATAAAATATTTTCAGCGAATTTTTGCAGTCAAAGAGCTGAAAGAAAGTCACACTGGTGAATATATTTAGAATGTTATTCTCGATATTTTACGTAAATATAATATCAATAGAAAACAAATTTATACATTCTCTTCCGACAATGGGCGCAACATGGTAAAACAGCTGAGCTTTTAGGATTGAACCAGGTTTGCCATCTTGAAGATGATGTTGATATTAATGAGCAAGCATGCAGTTATGATTACGATATTGCAGAAATTGAAACTGATGATCAATATTTTGAACCTTTTAATGAAAGCGAATTAGAATCAATAATATTACAACAAGAATCACCTTTGTTGACATCTGAAAATGTATGGCACATACTTTACAATTGGCTGTTAACGACGCCATCATGAAGAATTCTACATATAAAACTTGCATCGAAAAGGCTCTTAGTGTTGTCATTAAACTGCGAACTCCAACTGTCCTTGAAATATTAAAATGTCGGAAATTAAAAAACCAATTCGAAATATAGCAACAAGATGGAATTCAACTTTTATTATGGTTAAGCGATTAATTGAGTTACGCCCGTTTTGTGAAGAGTTGGAAACAGCTATACCAGACCTTCATCTGTCGGCAAACGACTGGAATAAATTAGAAAATTTTTTTGCGGTTCTCAAGTTTCCATTTGACGCTACAATTGCGTTGCAGAAACATCAATTGCTATTAAGCGAAGCATTCGCTATATGGTATAAATGTAAATTGGAATTATTAGAAAATAAAATTTCATATGCTACAGCTCTTTTAAATGCCATGATTGCCCGAGAAAAGCAAGTAATATCATTATGCAGGCAGATACTAACAGCGGTGTTTTTGGATCCTAGATACAAAAGCCTTCTGAATGATGATCAGAAAAAACTGCCTAAAAATCATCTAGCAGATGTATTTAATTATGTTAACTCCAACAATTTCGACTTAAGTATGAATATGAATATCTTTCATAACAATAATAATACACAAAGTAGCTTGATGAGTACTGTCAACGATGATAACGATTTATTATATAGATTTTTAGCTGAAAAAATGGATGGTGAAGAAAATTTACCTACTAGTATTCCTTATTTAATTGGCGTTATTGAAAGTGCTGGCAAAGTTATGCAAAATAAAGATTTTGATGTTTTTTATTATTGAAAACAAAAGAATGCAGCGGTTGCAACAATTGTGAATGTAATACTTGCAGTCCCAGCAACTCAAGTTTCAGTTGAGCGAGTTTTTTCCATATTAAAATGGATTTTAACGGATAGGCGAAACAATCTGGATCCGACAATATTAGAAGATACGTTGTTGAAACTCATCGATAAAAAATAATGAACTGGCTTATTTACAATTTATAAATTGAATTCATAGTTTTATTTATTAAATATTTTTTTTATTATTATTTACGATGAATTAAGGTATATATTTTTTATTTATTTTTTGTTGTGAAATGTACTTTTTGTTTTATTTTATACGAATTAATTTTATTTATTTATGAAATAGTAAATACAAAATTTATTTATATAAAATATTTAAATTTTTTCTTAAATCTGGACTTTTATTTTTTTATACTTCTTACTTTCTAAGCATGAAACTGAATGTAACGTTATACCGTAAAGTAACGCAAAATAATTTCGGTACAGTACCGAATAACGGAACGGTAACGCAATTTTTGTTATTAATGTAACGAAACGAGTAACGTTACATTTTATTTTTTCGTTACGCAACACTGGTATTATTAGAATTTTTAGGAATCACGTTGTCATGGAAAAAGTGCCATTGTTGAGGAGAAGGCGAATGCAGCTGCAATTAGATGGAGCTCCAGCACATTTTGCAAAGATAATACGTGATAATTTGAATGAAAATAATCCACGGTGGATCGGTAGAGGAGGTCCTGTAGCCTAGCCGCCAAGGTCCCCTGATCTTACGCCCCTAGATTTTTATTTCTGACAGCAAGAATTTTCGCTGCTGCAGCAGAAACAAGAGGCAACCCTTAACAATTGCGTTGGACAACAACTAGTGTGATCAGGAGAGCCCTTGTTTGTTTACAAGAGAGTGGAGAGCATTTCGAACATGTCATTTAATTAAAAATATTTAATAATTTGTAATAAAAATTGTTTTTATTGATTATTAATAAAATAGTATTATTTTATTTCTTTGACTTTAATTTAAATAACTTTTTTGTTTAATTTCCCTACTTTCTCTAGGTGACTTTTTTTAAGAGTTAGCTAGTAAGAAAGTTTTGTCAATTTGTAGATATTATGCTGTAGATTATTAATAATAATTAAAATAATTAACTTAATGGGACATTTTCACGGTTTACAGTTCAGTTTTTTAAAAAGTAGAGGTTTTCTTTACTAAAAAAAATGTTATTTTCCCGAATTTTTTTTCATTCTTTAAAAAAACCTATCTAAGTGCGCAAACTCTCAAATAAAGTGACTCATAAACTTCATCTTTTCAAAAACCGCAAACAGAATTATAATCGAGCCCATAACTTGAAAATGAGACACCCACCTTAAAGGATTTTTTGCGATAATTTTACTTAAATATTCCGAATTTTCCGGCCGGTCACTTGACGACCAAACACATTGTTTATCTTGCAGCTTGTACAGAATTTTAATTTAAATTAATAAAATTTTAATTAACAATTTTGCATTTTAGTAAATTGATTTTTAGAGAAATTTAGGGAAATCGTTAGGCTTCGTGTTTTTTTTTAAATTTCTTTTCGTAGATTACTAGATTAGTTTTATTATAAATCATGGCTGTTTATGTAGTAGCATTGGTAAAGTAATAAAACTAATCTAGTAATCTACGAAATGAAATTTAAAAAAAAAGCACGGAGGCTGACGATGTTTGAGAATAAAAATCAATTTACTAAAACGCAAAATTGTGAATTAAAATTTTATTAATTTAATAAAAATTGTGAACAAGCTGCAATTTGATATATTTAATTTAAAATTATTTATATTTATCAATAAAAATGTTCATTTAAATTGAAAATAAAGACAACACAAAATAATTCCAATATGATTTTGTTTATGTTTCATAGGAAAATAAAAATCTTTATTCGCCTGGGGATTTGACTGTTTAGACTTATGTCACGGCTGTTTATGTAGTGGCATTGTCCTTTGATTCTATGGCGATATGATTTTAGATCGTACTGTCGTACGATACTATTATGGTATGATGGTCTGATTGTATGACTCTACGTACCATTAGTATTAGCCGCCTGTGTATATCAATCTAATTCCAATTACAACACGCGACATTTGAAAATACATCCCAAATTGTCAATTAGTATTGTAGCTATTACCCTTATTTTTAAGAAAATATACCACAAACAAATAGGTACCCTTTTTTTTTGTGGTAATAAAATAATAAATATTTAGCGAAATGTAAATACATATTATTTTTAACCATCAACAGAAATTATTGAGTTTTATGAACGTCTTTGTATGAATATAATTAAAACAAAAATCTAAATGATTTCATTACGAAATGCAATAAGAAACAAAAAAACCATCCGAAAATTTTAGTAACGTTCCGTTGCGAAAATTTTCGTAATCCGGATTTCAAGAATACCATTTTAAGAACTTACATTTTCATCTTCTCTCTCGAAATTTTATTATTTCTTTTTGCCTCTCTTCGTTATATTCGTAATGGTTTCAAGAATACTAAATTATGATTTCACAATTACTATTACGAAAATAGCATTACGAAAATTTTCGGTTACGAAAATTTTCGTAATGTTTCAAGAATAGCACCTCAGAATTTATAGTCATAACTATTGCTGTAATTATAGGAACGATTTTTGAATTTTATTAAAGTCGTTGAATAAAACGGATATGTTTTGTTTGTGCTGAGGAAAAATAATTTTCCAACAATTGTTTCTAAAATTTGCCCACTTAATTATTACTATAAAATTCTTTGTGAATATATTGTATTGTATTTTCACCGTTAATAATAAACTATATTATGAAAAATTCAATCGTTTAAAGTTTCCAGTGACACCACACTATTAAACAAGTTCACTGTACCCGAAAAATCATTCATTTCGCGTATCAACTTTAAAACAAAATATCATTATGAAAGGGTGCTCCAAATGCGCAAATAACAAGTGTAAAGTTTTCCGACGTGCAGTGCGTGGATTGTCCACCGGCAATACATATTAAATGTGAAAACCTCTTAAATTACCTATGTATTTGAAGCAATCAAATCTGGTTCTGCTACATGGAAATGTTTCCAATGTAAAAATCGTGGTAGAAAATTGTTGGTTATAGCTGATTCTGAAACAAACCCTACCAAAATGAATTTTGACAATCCCAGTCTTTTCGATGTTATGAAAGTGTGGCCTTAAACCACAATTTCGGAAATTAAGAAGTGGTAAAGTTACATGTATGATTCTATGAATGACATTAATAAAAAATTAAAAACTTTATTGGAGGTAAACAACACACCTACAACCAAACTTGCTAATGTTGAGAGTGTAAATGAAATGCTGGAATATCGTGTAAATAAACTGGAATCTGAATTTGATAAAGCTGAGCAGTTATCTCAAGATTGCCGGAAAAAAATTGCCGACAAGACATTTGTGTTGCGCATTTTGACAAAATTAGCGGTTGAACAAAAATTTAATGATGTGATTTCCATCAAACGTGAAGGACGTTAAATTTATTACAATAATACAATGATGTGCTGGTTGTTAATCTCTCAACTAATGTTAGTAAAGCTGAAGTATTGAAAGCGTATTATACAAATAAACATATGTGTTAAGTAATATGGAATTATTAACAATTGAACCGTCACTGAATCAGCGAACCGACTTCCTCACAGAACAAACGCATCTTGCTTATGAGCAACTTTACCAAACTTCAGGCTAAATTATATGGAAAAGCGAAAGATGTAAAAAATTTACACCGGTTCCAATATTTATGGGTAACAAATTTTATGAGTTAGTTCAGTAAGGTAATAGAAAAAAATTTTAAAAATAGCTATTTCTTGAAATGATTGTTACTAATACGGTTGCTACTAGGTCAATTAGTAACAATATTCTAGATCATGTTGTGAATTTTCATTAATATTAGCAACGTTAAAAATTCCACTGTTTTCTCTGATATTAGTGATCACAATTTTATCTTTTCGTCTCTTTACTTTAAGGACATAAATAATGTTATTGGGTTTGAAAAAAGTGGACTCGTATTTTGTTGATTTTCTTGAGGCTACAAATTTTGAAATTACTGATCCGGACGGGACTTTCAAACTAATTATTGATAAGTATAATCAGTAAATCGACAGATTCACTATGATTAGGAGTGTTGTTGCTAATTTGAAGACTAACTCATGTCATTGGATGACATACAACTTGTGGAAACTCATGGCTAAACACAATAATGTTATTCGTTATTTACTTAGTGCTCTCAATAGGAAAATAAAGTCTGAGAAGTATTATGCAAAGGAACAGTTTTATGAAAATACGCTTAGTAATGTGAGTCAAAACAATTTATGGAAAAAATATAAATCTGTTTCTAAATAAAAATAATTATAAATCCGAGATCCGAACTATTGTAGTTACTTATATAAAATATAATAATATCTCCGATATTGTAAATAAATTCAAAGACTATTTTGTTCACAAAGGTAAATCACTGGGTGAATCAATTGGAAGTGATAGGAATATTCATTAATTTGGAACATTGTGCCGTAATCCAGATTTAAAATTTCTAATTCCCACTAACCTTGCGGAAATTTGAATTAATGTTTGCCTTCTGGATAGTGGTAAATGCGGTGGGCATAATATTCTAAATATTGCCAAAGTAGTGCAAGTATTTAAACATGGTGATAAGTATTTTGCTTCTAACTATAGACGTATTTCAACTTTTTCTGTTTTTAACAAAATCATTGAAAAAATAATAAACTCAGGGTTTAGGAGCTTCCTTAGGGTTATAGGGAAGGTTCGGGTACTAAGTTTGCACTTGTCCAAATGGCTAACATGATCTATAATACTTTTAATCGAAAGGGATATGTTTGAGCTCTCTATGTTGATCTAAAACAAGCTTTTCAAACGGTTAATCACCAATCGCTTCTAGATAAAATGTGCTGTTATGGATTTCGTGGAGTAGCCAATAAGTTGATTTATAGTTACTTAACTAGCAAATTGAAATCTTGTCAAATTATGCAAAACAAACATTTAAAAGCTATTTTAAAGCTCCCTTCACGTTTCTCCTCATTAGCTTTATATGACACCGATCCCAAGGGTGTTTTTCCAGTAGGTGCTAAATGTAGTGTGCAGTATGTATAATGATTTTATAAATGTTTTATGAATTGTAAATACAATGTGAATTACCCTTTAAAGGACAACAAATCCATTGGGAAATTAACATTGTAAAGTTTTATTGAATCATTTGTAAACAAATAATATTTTGTTTATCTATCAAAAAAAAGTTATTTTGTTGTTTTCGATATTTTGTAACAATATTTATAGTGATGGGTTTTGATCACTATAAACGTTGTTACAATCGTAAAGTGAGGTTTATAAATACGAAAACGGTTAATATAACATGAGTTATAGTTGTAGTATCGACTATAAATTCGGGCCAATGTTTTTTAAAAACAATAAAGCAAAAATTTGAAATTTATATACATATATACATTTATTTTTCAAAAAGTAGTTACTAAGTGGTGTACTCGTACTAAGGTTACAAAGTGATATGTACACCATTTTCATTTATGGTTTTTTCTAACATATATATCACTACACTATTTGATTTTGCAAATCCAATATCCGATTTATAGAATGGTTCCCCCCCGTACTTAAATGATACTACGTGAAAATCTGGTTATTATAAAACGTTTTGTTTCTTGGAACTTAAAGTACCAAGTAGGAAGCGGTTTAATAACGCTTTCAGCTTCAGCTTTAAAATCAAGCACGTCCCGTGCGATGGATGTCCCGTTACCTAAATTTATTTATGTTTTGGGGCTGCGAATGCTATAGCTGCTTATCACAATTTTTTGCCGATGGACTGTCCAATAAGTAGCACTCGCTAAACACAACTTATTTGTTTATACTTTTCAATAAAATATTTTATTTTGCTGCACAATTAATTTAATTTGATATTTTTTCCTAATTTCTCTATTTTTTATTATTTTTTATTATGTCAAAACTTGACGACTTGAAATTTACAACTGAACTGACCAAAATTTGTTACATTTTTCTATAAAAACTCAAAGTTAAAAATAATAATTTAGAACAAAATAACAATTTTAAATTAAAATTCCTTGCAAGAGATGGCACTAGTTATAAGCAAAAATATTACATAACAATTTATCAAAATTTTAGAACTGTCAATAATTTACTATTTGTTTTGATTTGGTACACATATTTCGTACAATATTTAATTTAATTTACATAATCTCTATTTTCAGATAAATGGCATAAAATCAACATAATTAAGCTAAGTATAATTAAATTAGATAACACATGATTTTTAATTTCAGATACACAACAATAAAATTGGACAACCAGCTGGAGTGTTTGTTTTGTATTTTTTGTTGTTGTTGTAAATAAATACAGAGTGCCCAATTAGTGTTCTATTTTTTAATTTGCGGAGAAGTATTCTATCGGTCCATATGATACCGAAACAAGAGTTCCGTGTTCTTTGTAGATATCCAAATATGAGTTTACTTCTATGATTGACTCTTTTTTTTAACTTTTTTTTAATTTGCACTAAAACCCTGTCCGGGGGAATGTAAGAATGCCCGGGAATAGGGAAAATTAACTCTATCGTTGACACATTTTACAGTGCGATTTTTAACAAAAAATATTTACACATTCCCACTATTATAGAATTTTTGTTTTGGCCCCCACACCGGTCGGCCACCAAGGGAATCATTTTAATACCTGTAAGATCTATGTGGCAAAGTCGATGGTAAACTGCCGAAACTATCTCATTTGACCCCTTGGAGTGCGTGTTCTCAGTGCAGTAATACAAGAAATCGTTGTTTTCATTCAGAGCGGTATGACCGGTACCTACTACCATTCCAAATAAATACAAATATAGTTGACGGCTATAATATGCCGCTTGATCCGCTGCCTTTGGTAATGCCATGGATTTTTGACAGTCAAATGATACAGTTAATAATCAAAGTTTAAAATAGCTCGATTTGACCTGATTGTATAAATAATCCGTATTATAGGTATACATTCTCCACATTTGATTTATGGATAGATCGCCAGGTAAATATTGCCGGTTGAAAATTTTGCTCCGACAGTAGTGAATTTCAATAGTTTTGAATTTGTGTATGTATTCCATTATGTTGCTCTTTATTCCCTCGTTTCTATGGCTTCGTCTATCACCACCCCTTTTTCCCTTTGGAGCTTCGCCTGTTTCAAAGTACTTTTTACAAATATTTCTTACTCAGCCCTTTGTCACTCCAATATATTTCAAAATGTCAGTTGACACACTTTTAAATTTAATGTTGATCACGTTCGATTGTTGTATTTCACGGAGAATCCTTTACGAGCACCTTGTTTTGAATTGCGATCTGTTCTACGTGGTTCTTCGACTGTACAATATTTTAAAATAAAAGCATCTTGTGCTTATTTCGAGTAACTATTATAAAAATCATCTGAAAAGTATCGTGCGTCGCCCATTTTAAGTTGCCTGCACTTGAAAGAACTCCGATCGTTGTATTTGCATTTAGACATCTCCGGTAACATTTGCCTTTTGTATCTAGATGGGAATCGAAATAATATTAGAACTCGTATAATTTAAAAGGTACATTTTAAACAAATAATAACCTACCTTGCAATTTTAGCCATTGATATTTTTCGATTGGGAATATAAATTTTTTTCTACGAAAATGTTTGGTGCTAATGGGCGATTCAACTGAGTCCATTTTAATTAATTTCTTAATTTTATTTTTCAAAGAATAGTTATAAATTACTTACTAAAATGAAAAATTTAAAAACTGGAGCAGCTAGTACAAATCAGCCACTTTATAAGAAATATAGTGAATTACTGATTTTTCTCATAGGACTTTTTGACATAAAGAAATTTCGCCCTAAAATTTGGAATAGGCTTGTTTTGTTTTTAACGGATATATTTCTTATTGAAATATTTTGTTTTTGGTTATAAATTGGAGTGGAATAGTTTAGTTGTGTACGTGAAGTTGTGGCGGAATAGATCTATAGTATTTTGAAACTTAACAGAAATTTCTGGCTCAATTTACAAAGGAATTGAATACATTTTTTAAATTACCATTTGACTAATTATTTCAGTTCAATGATAGAAAACGAAATCAATTACCAGCTCAAAAAAAAGGCTGGGCCAAATCAGCAGGAAGCGATGTCCACAAGCGATTTGCCACCGAACGTCACGACCTCAGATATTTTTAATAAAAATACAAATGTGCAGCATAGTCCAAAGCGGTAACAAATTTTAAATGTTCAAAAAATTACGTTACAAGGAAATTTAAATCAAAGTGAAATTATTAATTTAAATAACATTGGTGTGTTGAACCCTAACGAAACCAAAAGTGCATCGTCGCCAAATATTGACGATAAGAAAAAAACAATGACAGTGCATCAACATCAGATGACAATAAAATAAACAGAGATGTAGGTCAGTGTTTAGTGCAAACGGGAATAGACCGGTATATTACTGTCCAATCAAAACGAACAAGAAGCCCTAGATCAGCGGCCAGTGCAAGCGCGAATAAATTCACTAAGCTAGCTAGCGTTGAATTAACGCATGGTAATAGATATTCTTGCTTGGTTGTTGATGACCCGCCGGCCGAAAAAACTCCAAAAACTGAGAAGCCGCCAAAAATCTATTTGAGGGAAGAATCAAATAGAGAACTTGCAAAAACGATCGAGTTTATTACGGAAGGTGCATTTTATATTTCCGGAATCAAAAGTGAAGATTATTATTATTATTATTTACTGGAGGGCCATGTGGGCGATAAGCCACCTCGCACCGCGACCTAAAAGATCTATTATGCTGGACCCTACTTAATTATCCGTCCAGTCAATATTCAGGCTCTTAATGAATCTGACAATACTACTGGCCGGTACAAGATACATACTATCCGGGCTCATTGTTCTAACTCCTAGATGTTGCAGTCTTTGCTGGAAAATGACTGGGCAATGGCACAGAACATGTTCCGCTGATTCCGCTTCCAGACCGCAGAAGCGGCATCCATCTGTCGTACTTACGCCCATCTTCTTAAGGTGATACATTAAGGGGACCTGACCTGTGAGGAAGCCAGTAAGCAGCCTCAACTCAGGTTTCCTAAGTTCAAGACACTTCTCTTCTTAACCCTGACAGACGAAGGTAGGAGGACTTTTGAACATCCTCTCAGCGTTTTACCGCTGCTCTAAGGTGTCCCTTAGTGACACCGCAGAAGGGTTCTGGTCCAAAAAATGGAGAGGCAGAACCCTCACGGGCGAGGCCATCAGCTGCCTCGTTTCCTTCGATTCCAGTATGACCTGGCACCCACATAAGTGTTACCTTATTTGAGCCTGCCAGATGTTTAATAACCTTCAGACAATCCCATACCAGCCTTGACTCAACGGTACAAGACCTAAAAGCTTTTAAGGCCGATTGGTTGTTTGATACAATATAAATCTTTGCATCGTTTAGGCCTTTTGCTATGCCTATCCTAGCGCAAAGTTCTATAGCATGTAATTCTGCTTGAAAAACGGTAGCATTGGTACCCAAGGACTTTGAGAGGGTAGTGCCAGTCCCGTGTATTCCTATCCCCGCCCCATCTTCCATTTTGATCAATCTGTAAACCATACCATGGACCCTAGCTCAAATGATGGTCCACCTGCCCTCCACACATCCCGGTCAGGTAACCTAACACAGAATGGTTTGTGAAAGTCCAATTTAGCTGGCATACAGTAGGAAGACATTCCTATGGTAGGGTCTGTCTGAAATTCCTTAAGGATTTTCAGATGACCCATTATATTGCCTGGTTTGATATTTCCTTCCGCCTGCATTTTCAGGGCCACACTTGCAGCATCCTTTTTAATGTGCAGGTGTAACGGTGTAAGTCCTAGAAGTGTCTCCACCCCCGCGGTTGGACATGACTTCATTGAGCCCGTAACACTGATGCAGGCTACACGCTGAACCTTATTCAATAAGGTTTGCGTTGTCTTCTGCTCAGTTTTAGGCCACCATACAACCGATGCGTAGGTGACCATGGGCCTAATGATTGTAAGAAATGACCAGTAGATCATTTTTGGTTGTAGTCCCCAAGTACGCACATAGAGTCTTAGACAGGCCCAGAAAGCCTTGATGGCTCTATTTTAAACTTTAAACAAATGTTGGTTCCAGTTCAGTCTTTGATCTAGGATAACCTCTAGATATTTAATCTTGCTTTAAAAAGGAACAGTAGTACCGTTTAACGAGGGAGCTGTAAGCGCAAGCTTTGTCCTCCTCGTAAAAGGAACAATGACAGTTTTGCTTGGATTGACACTGAGTCCTTCCTGGTAACACCACTGCCATATTATATTGAGTGCATTTTGCATGCGATCATAAATGACCTCATCAAACTTGCCTCTGATTATGATAGCCACATCATCCGCATAGCCCTGGACATCAAACCCATGGCTACTCAGAAGGACCAGTAGTCTGTCAATAACCAATGGCCACAAAAGACGAGATGCTAAGCCTCCTTGGGGACAGCCCTTTACGGCCTTCATGGTTACTGATTCGCCACCTAGTCTGCAAGTAATCTCACGATGTTCCAGCATGAAACGGATCCACCTAATTGTAGAAAGTGGAACCCTTTTTCCCATTGCTGCCCTCTCTATAGATCTATAGGAGGTATTATCAAACGCCACCTCAATGTCCACAAAGGCACAAAGGGCAATTTCTTTATATGTCACTGCTTTTTCAATCCTCGTGACTAGCCCGCTAAGGGCCATAACCGTGGATTTACCAGTTTGATACGCAAACTGGTCCCGATGCAGCGGATTCTTTCCAAGCACCTCACTTCTTATTTGATAGTCCAGGATTTTTTCCATCGTCTTCAAACGAAACGATGTGAGGCTAATTGGCCGATATGCCCTGGCCTGAGTGTCTAGACGACCCCCGCCCTTTGGTATAAAGACCACATTTACTTGCCTCCACAGTTTCGGAATATAGTTAAAAGCATAACTTGCCCGAAACATCTGGATCAAGTTGGAGAGTATTTCCTCAATACCTTTTTGAATTAAAGCTGGAAAAATGCCTTCCCCTCTAGCTGATTTGAAAGGTTTGAAAGACCAAATAGCCCATCGCACCTTGCTGGGTGTCAAAATTTTCCCAGAGAGACTCCAGATCCTACTATGAGGCGCATAGGCCACCTCATTTGAAGGATCATGCGAGTCCTCTTGGGCTCCTACCACTACTGAATCCGGAAAGTGGGTTTCTAACAGTACCTTTCAGGTTTCCTTCCGGTTTTTAGTGAAACCCCATCTTGCTTCTGGAGAAGTCCTAAACCATTTGAATGATCCCTGGAAAGGACTTTTTGGAGACGAGCTGCAGAGGGCAATTCATTGATTCCCTCACAGAAATTCCTCAAGGTAGCCCTTTTGGATCTCCTTAGTTCGAGATTATATTCCGTCAAGGCCATCTTATACTCGCCCCATTCACCGGTTTAGCCTTGTTGAATAATCTTCTAGATTTTTTCCTCAGTTTACCTAGCGTCCCGTTCCACCAAGGGACCATCTTTGTGGACTCTTTTCGCTTAACTGGGCCTATTAACTCTGAGTCTCCAGGAAAGTAGGGGGAGGCCATTATAGCATCCTGTTTGCCTCTTTCACCCAGAACCTCCACCATTACTGCAACCAAGTCCCTGGAGATGAACTCTGAAATGGTAATAAAATTAATTTGCGAACTGGCCAACACAGCCGCTCTTGGACTCTGAGTTCCGTTATGATAAATTAACTTACCAACTTGATTTAGTATACATCTAATCTGGTTACCAATCACCCATGGCTCCTGGATTAGAGCCATGCCAATGTTTTGGCAGATAAACCTACGACAAAGGACGTCCGAAGACGCCTTTGCATGATGCAGGTTTATCTGCAGGCAGGCAATGTGTGCCTTCAATTTACCGAAGGCCCCTTGTAACATTTGGTACTCTTGAAGAAGACCAAAGTTACATTTTATTACAGAAGCTTTGACCTTTTGCCCGCTCAGTCGAGAAGAGGTTGTAAATTGTGGTCGTAAGTATATAGGTCAGTTTAAACTTCTGCTTGCAGTATGTACAGCATTATATATTATTTTTCACCAACTTTGCCTCGCCTAGCCAAATGGTTGGGTTCAGTACTTCATCATTTATGTCGTATCCCCACAGAGAAAAAACAACTCAACAAAAGACAACAACAAAAAAATTGTGCAAAAACTTACGGTTTGTTTGTATTTTTTTTTTTTTATTGATGGTGAATTTCCGTTACAAACGATCGCAATAAATTTACCCCTCAATGTTTTTCGGCGGTCCTCTTTCAATCCCACAGCTTCCTCCAACAGATGTCCCAAAACGGTATCCAATAGTAAAAACAACTCGCCTTCCACGTTTTCAGATAGATGATCTTTTCATAAGTCAGCTTTTCGTTACATGCACTAATATATAAATATTCGTACCACCAATGACAAACCAAACGTGGCGAAAACTCCGCAATTTCCAAGAAACAAATCAACTTTGATTAAACGATATACTGGCTTATACTGGCGAAACCGTTCGATTTAATTAAAAGATAATTTGTTTAGTTTTATGAAATCCCATTAACCACAAATTTTATTTATAAATGTTTTTTTTTTTTTTTTTTTTTTTAAAGTTTTAAGTACATTATTAGCAAATTGCTTATAGTTTTATTTAATTTTTTTTTTATATAATTAATACATTTAATTAATTCAAATTCGTCCATTCACCATAAATATTACATATATGTATATAGATATGTATAAAAAAAAAATCACCGCAGTATACGGAATATTAGCACAGTTTTTTTTTTCAATGTCACTTCTGTGTTGTGGCTATTTTTCCCTGTGGTTCAATGGCGACATAAACTAATTATTATATTTGTCTTTACTAAACGATCGTAATATCACGAACTATTACTAAACGTAAGATCACTATCAATTTTAATCGAACGTACATTTGCTCGACTCACTATCACCAATCGTACCGTGTACTTAGTCTTATTATAGGCCACTCATCGAGAGTCCCACAGCGGAAAGAGGGCCGAGGTCCTCGAACACCACCGCGGAACTATCGCTGGTGCATGACGCTTTAGGAGCGTCATCATCCTTATTATTTTTACTGTGTTTAAACATTTTGTTCCCACGAGTTGCTGGGAAAATAAAGTCGCCTGTGGGACACCCAGCTTTACCACAGGAAGGCTAAATAAAACTGGAGAACGCCTGGTATCCAGAGTCCGCATACTTTGTACTGATTAACCTATCAGCCATTCATCCATCGGCATATGCTGTTCCACCTTAGATTAGGAATTTTTTATCAAAGATTTCTCCTTTAGCGCCGTACTTTAGCCTGTGCTAAATGGTCAGAAGTACCAAAGGGCCTCAGTTACCACTTGCGAATTGTGACCAGGTTACCCCTTCCACAATTGTCCCCATCACGCCAGCTGCCTAAAACATGACCAGAACAGCTCGCGTAATGTGCACCCTACCAAAAGGTTACGGAGCTGGTAAATTACTCTACTTAACTTTGATCCCCCCCTTCAGTAGACGCCAAATCACCAAAAAGTGGAGATATGAAAGAAACTAAAATTCAACCGCTTAATATTGATGCTTACAGAGCGTTAATTAAACATTTTGACCAAGTTGGTAAATATTACTACACGCAACAATTAAAGAGCCAAAAAGGATTGGTTGTTGTGTTAAAAGGAATAGAGAGTTACATGTAGGCAAATAAAATTCAAGCTGTTCTCGCTGAAAAACGTTACCAGTGCAAAAGTATTACTAATATTTTTAATCGGGAGAAGGTTCCTCAACTATTGTTTCGTCTGGAATTAGAACCAGACAATAAAAAGGTTAAAGGCAACCATGAAATATTTGACCTAAAATATCTACTACACAGAAGTGTTACCATCGAGGAACCCATGAAAAGAAATGGGCCGGTATAGTGCGTTAAGTGCCCAGAATATGGGCACACTAGAGCCTATTGCATTTTGAACGATGTTTGTAATATATGTGGTGAACTCGATAATTCAAAGGTTTGCAATAAAGCAAAAAAGGAAGCATCAGTGAGAAAATGCAGCAACTGCGATGGAAATCAAACAGCTAATTGAAGAAGGTGTCCAATTTATCTAGAATTGAAAAGGAGAATCAATCCAGAGCAGCGAGCAAAGCAGCGAATCCTTAATTCCATTCTTCGGTTAGAAAAGAAGCACGGTCAGAAATTTTAAACAGAATCGCTCGAAATGGAAATCAGTACGCAACTGTAAACAACAGCGTGCACCGAGGGGTTTTATACGCAAGTGTTCTTAAAAGTGCCGCTCCTAAAGTGAAAGCTAGTGAAGAGGGAAACATCACAACAGCTTTAAACAAATTGACTAATATGATGCAAAGCTTCATGGCGATGATGGAGAGAACCATGGATTTAATGATGCAGAATATGAGCACAGTAAATAGCCAAAAATGACCATCATCAAAATAGCCATATGGAATGCAAACGACCTAGCACAACATAAAGCGGAGATACATGCATTCCTCACTAAACACAATATTGACATAATGTTAATATCAGAAACACGCTTCACCAAAAATAGCTATTTCAAAATTAATGGGTACTCTATTTATGACACCAAGCACCCAGATGGTAAAGCACATGGAGGCATATTGATTAAGCGAAGATTAAAACACTACGAACTTATGAAGTATGAGGAAGATCATATACAATCAACGATCATCTGTCTGCAGGAGTGATCAGGAAATTATGTCATATCGGCAGTGTACTGTCCTCCAAAACATGCTATAAAAACACCAGTTCTTGGATAATTTCAGCCAGCTGGGTAATACATTACTTGCGGGGGGTGATTACAATGCTAAACATACTCAACATGCTCATGCACAGCCCCTGGATTATTTATCTGCCGGTAACCCAACTTACTGGCCCACGGATAGAAAAAAAATTCTTGATTTAATTGACTTTTGTGTAACTAAGGGCATTCCACGTACATATGCTAAGGCCACCGATTGCTATGATCGGTCTTCTGATCACTCGCCGGTAATAGTAACAGTGAGTATACCGTTGTCTTAAGGAACGAAATGCCGAACCGTCTTACAAACAAGCAAACTAATTGGGATTAATATAGGAGGCTAGTCGAACAACCTAGTCCTACGTCCTTTTCTACTTAATATTCCTCTGATCACACCAGCTGAAGTTGATGCAGCGGCAGAAAATCTAAAACATGCCATGACATTATCCGCCGAAAGGGCTACACCCGGCTGAAAAAGTTAATAAACTGTCACATAATATACAGGAACTAATCCACAAAAAGCGACAAATTCGTCGTCAATGGCAGCAAACAAAATCACCGTTATTGAAATGGAAATTGAATCGAGCTATTAAGGCCCTATGATTTGCTTTGCGGGAAGAAGGAAACCAGCGCATAAAGAACTATTTAAGTGATCTCTCGGCAACCGAGAAGACAGATTATTCTTTGTGGAAGGCAACAAAAAATTAAAAAAGGCCAACAAATTCGTATCCACCGATAAGACTACCAACTGGAAATTGGGCGAGAAGTGATGAAGAAAAAGCCAATGCTTTTACTGCTCATCTAACAACTGTATTCATCATACACGAAGAAGATAAATATTTCGTGGCACCCCAGCAAATGGATGATGGTTTATCTTACAAACCTATAAAGTTTAATTGGAAGAAAGTTAGGAATACAATTAAAACTTGCATAAGCCCGAAAAAGGCACCAGGACATGATCTCATTACTGAAAAAATGATATTAGAATTGCCAGATAAATGCATAAAACTAATAACATTTGTATTCAACGCGATCATGCGAACCAGTTATATTCCTAAAAAATGGAAGATATCTTTGATCCCAATGGTACATAAGCCAGGGAAAAATTAAACGCAAATCTCATCATATCGTCCAATAAGCATGCTGCCCACAATCTCAAAGCTATTTGAAAAAATGTTACTAACGAAATTGAAACCAATATTAGAAGAATGGCGCATTATTCCAGACCATCAATTTGGATTCCGAAACCAACATGGTACTGCAGAGCAAGTACACAGAATTGTAAATGCAATCAAAATCACCTTCGAGGAAAATAAATATGGTGCTGCTCACGTTTTGGATATCGCTCAAGCTTTTAATAAAGTTTGCCACGGTTGACTAATTTACAAAATTAAAGAGCTTCTACCGGAAAAATTTCACTCAGTTTTGGGAAACTATCTTCTTCAAAGGCAATACATGGTCAAACAAAACAGCGCAACTACTTGCTTAAATGAAATTATTGCAGGTGTCCCGCAAGGCAGCGTTCTAGGACCAATATTTTACTTATTGTACACCCCTTATATACCTGTAACCAACAAAGTAATAATATCAACATTTGCCGATGACACGGTCATCCTAGTGTCTCACACTCATCCTGAAATTGCCTCAAAGGAATTACAGAATCATTTAAAAAAAGTCGCGGACTGGCTGAAGGCATGGCGAATAAAAGTGAACGAAAATAAATCAACTCATGTCCCATTCACGCTAAACAAACGCACCTGCCCACCAGTGAAATTAAACGATAAAAATATTCATCAACAAACGAAGGTAAAATACTTAGGTTTGTACCTGGATAGAAGATTAACGTGGAAAAATAATATTGAAACAAAGCGCAACCAAATAAAAATTACATTTTCCAAAATGTATTGGCTGATGGGAAGAAAATCTCAGTTGTCATTAGCCAATAAAGTTTTACTGTACAAAGCGATAATTAAACCCATATGTACATATGATATTCAGTTATGGGGATCCACCAGCGCTTCAAAAACAGAACTCCTGCCACGAACCCAAACGAAAATATTTCGCAGTATTACCAATGCTCCTTGGTACATTCGAAGTAGTAATATACATCACGACCTTGGGATTAAAACCGTTAAGGAAACAATTAAAGAATTCAGTTCGAAATATTACTCAAAACTAGAAGCACATCCCAACGAATTGGCTAGGGAGATACTAAATCAGCCGCGATTTAGACGTCTGAGAAGAACAGATCCACCCGAACTGATGAACTGTAGTGATTCACTCATGCAATTAATTATTCCAATGTGTTTATCTCTACAATTATTCGAAATGCAACTCATTTCGACTATAAAATATAATTGTATTTGAATAGCCTTTTTCAGTTTAGTAGTGACATGAATTAAGTGTATTCTGATTTACTCTAGGATTCGAATCTGTGCTTAAATATATCCCACATATAATATATTTGTACCTAGAGTTCACTACTTTGTACTAAGCAAATATCTTGGACACCTTAGTACAACACTCAAAACAATTTCACCACCATCTTTTGTAGTTATTCATAACTAATCATCAAATAATGTTTAGCACAATTTAACTTCTATTTCAGTGCGCTGATTTACGAACGCAAAATATTCATCTCATATTTTTTGTTCATCGTTTAAAACACACACATACAAATAAAAACTCAGTCGATACAGACACAGTCAAAAACACAATCGCTCAAAAACTTTTACATGGATAACACACGTCCATTTTTCGACCGTGTAATAAAATCAATTTATAAATTAATTTTGATTAATTTTAAAACGCAACAATTTGATTTGCATTGAATTTAGCTCCCCATTAAATTTAAGATTATTAAAATTATTAAAGGACAAGTGGTGGTGGTCTTTATCAGTTTATTGTATATATTTATTTATGTTATATAAATATTGGAATTATAAAACCCTACACCCTACATGGTGTAATTAAGTAAATGGTATTATTTCATTTATGCGCGTCCCAAATCGTATCGACCGACGTCGCATTACCATAGAACCTGTGAACCTGTAAATTTAATTCGATATATACATATAAGTATAGTCTAAATAAATTAAACTGTGAGCACTAACAATAAGTATTAACATTGGTTAAGACTTAAAATATGTAATAATTTTAGCTTAAGATGTGATTACTTCTTGTGAGTTTCTTATGTAGAAAGATTCAAGAATCAACCCATTGGCAACATTAAACAAAAAAAAAAAAAAAATTACCAGCTCAAAAGTTTTTAAAAGTGGAAAAGATCATTTTTGATTCTATACGTCACTAATAATATAATAACATTATAATATAATAAACAAACAAAGTTTCACAAACTTTAAGTTATAAATAAAAAATGATTGCCATTTTTTGATGTATTTATAATTTTCACTTATTTTAAATAAATTACGACTGTATCGCACATAGATTGAAAAAAATGATTACAATTCCACCGAGAAAGATAAAAACACGGTAGACGGATTTATGTTTTGTATGGTATGTCACTTGTCATTATTGAAAAAAAAATAAAAAAAAAATTAATAAATACATTTTCAAAACAATAAAACCTCAAATTTACATCACAAACAAAACTGTACAAGTTATAATAAAAAATAAAGTCCTTTAATGCCTTTTTGCTGTGAGTATCAAGGTCAACCGGGTAAACTGTAGTAATAAAAGTAGATACGTACTGTTTTATGGCACCGGGACATAATCCCCTTGGATATTATCAAAGCAACCTTGATTATAGAAAGACATAGTCTAATAAACGAAGCTTTTATAAGGGAATTAGAAACGAGGAAAAAACCAAACTTTTCATAGTAAAAGACACAAACCATATGGGAAATCACTTTTTTTCCTAAGACAGATTTTCAAACGAAAACTTTACAAATTCATAATTATGATTTCTGAAATATTTTCATAAATTATTGAATTTCAACATATATGAATTTCGTTTAAGTAAATCGTTTTCATTTTCTTGTAATAATTGATTTATTTAAACCAAAATATAATAAAATTTCATAACACGAGCATTTTGGCCAAAGTGAAATAAAAGCTTACTACAATTCGTTTGGCCATTAAGTCAATATACATTACATATGTGTAGATAGAAACTTGCTAAAATCATACCAAAAATCACTACCTTTCGTATTTTTCTGCTAACATCTTTGACATCTGACATATACTAGTAAAACTAAAGATAAATTTAACAAGTATAATTTTAATTCGTCAGAGCCAACTTTGTTGTATTTTTAAAAATGAAAGTTCGAAAAAATATATTTTAGCAATAATTTAATTTTAATATTTCTGCAATTAATATTTATTTAATACCAACATAGCCTTCTTTTATATTGTTGTTAAAGATATGTAGAAAACTTTTATATAAACATTTTATAATGTTCTATACTCTAGAAGGCTCTGATATTATCCCCAATTTAGAAGAATAGAAAAAAAAAACATTTATTATAAGCATCCATTAATAAAACCACTTATTTTGTTAGTTTAAAGCTTATTTTTCGTATATTTATTTATACCAACGTTTCGATGGCTTCATTCCATCATCGTCTGGGCAATTTACAATTATGAATAAAAATACTTTTCAAGCAATTATGTAAAAAGGCCTTATAAATGTTCACTGGAAATCCAGTGAACAATATTTGAAAAATATTTTTTATTCATTATTGTAAATTGGCTAGACAACGACGAAATCAAACCATCGAAACGTTGGTATAACTAAATATAGAAAAATAAGCTTTAAACCAAAAAAATAATAATTTGGTTTTAACTTACTTAATTACTTGAAAACAAAACTAAAGAACTTCCCAATGCCCCTTAGCATTGAATGCTTAAAAAAGTGAGTCGATTAATGTGTTGGAGTGGAATGCGAGTTTGAGTAATAATCGTAAATGCTTCGATCAATCTTGCAGAAAAACGGGATTGTATCGCTCCACTAATTGCACCACAAACGATGCATATAGTTATTTGATTAGCGTGGTTCGCTGTGTTAAAATAGAATCAATGAAAATATTGAAGGATTACGAATCCAGTTCTAAAATAGGAAGATTTAATTTTAAAATATACTGGAAAATGGAAATTTCCAATTTAAAATTGTGGATTAATTCATCATAGTGAAGAAACACGTCATTAAAAGGTCCGACATATTTCGATGGGAGTTATTTCTTGCGGTCTAGATGATTTATTTAAACAATATGTACTAAGCCTCAGAAATTCAATTATTTTCAATTAATAATTTATTGAACGTTACTATTTAACCCGGTTATTAAAGGCTAAATTTATTGACACATTTAAAGTTTATTTACAATACTATAAAAGAAATTTTCCATAATCAACAGCAGTAAATCGTTTTCACAAATTATTAGGGTGCAATGTTAAATTAAGGTAAAATAATAATAATCCATTTTGTTGTTTTTTATTTTGTTAGTGATTATTATGTTCAAACAGAGTTTACACGCGATTCACTAAAAGTTGTAAAATTAAAAATCATGAATCCTGATTAAAACTACGTTTTAATTATTAAATTGTTTACTGGGCGACAAAATATAATAAATATTTTAAATTATGAGATAATACAAAAAAGTTTATGGATATACACTGTAGTTGTTTTCCTGTGGAATAATGGATTCATTGTTTTCACCTTTAGCTGTTACGATAAATAATACATAAATTACATTATTAAAGAAAACAAACGATTTTCCATTTTCATTAAATTAATGGATTTAAAAACGACAAAATCTGGATTATATTATTGGAAAAGTATATAAAATACCAAATTTGCTCGAATACGCTGTTACTGATATTGATTTTACATAACATTTAGGATAACAGGAGTTATGTGCACTCTATCGTGGCTCTTCCTATACCCTTCTGGCTATTGTAGATTTTTGGATAATTTTATTATATTTTTACACAACGAAACAAAAAAATCTTTTCTCGTTTGAATATTTTGGTAACCCCATGTCCCGAATTTATATTTTGCACTATAGGAACAAAGAGTCCAATTTACGAGGCCGAACCTGTTATAAAAGCTGCTTAAACCTTAACATTATATGTTTCAATATATTGATATTTTATTGCGGCGAACGTGATTTGAGAATGTGATTTTTGTGTTGGGGTTAATATTAAAATTTTGGAATACGGACAAAATTTGATCTTATTTCTATGCAGTAGTAATAGTATCTCTTTTTCAACCTACTAATATAACCGATATTTGGAGGTCAACTAGTTTTTTTCTCTTCGGGTGTGCTGAAGTCGATATGAGCGTTTCTTTACTGTCAAACGTTCCGTTAGATCAGTACAAATCTTCAAATATGTAAATTTCAACATGAAATAGATTGAACTCCACCCATACCATTTCCTTACTTCTCAACATCATCATCAATAAAAAAAAATTAACTTTCCATATTGTTTAAAGTGGCGTAACTATAGGTAACCGAAGCGCATATAGCAGCGGGTGCCTACGGTCATTGGGGTTCACTAGATTTACCAGGCGTTCGAATATTAGTTCAAAGTCAAAATTAGATAGATAGGTAGTAGCTCAGATTAAGTTTAAAAGGCGGTGGTCTAGTTTTTAGGAAAAAAAAAATCGTCCCTGTTGCTATTAAATATTTTCTTAAGACAGGCCCAACCATTTCTTCTCGGTTGCTGAAGGTGAATAGTAGGTCACGTCATCTGATTCCATAGAAATAAAAATAGCTTTAGGTTCTGTCATCGAATTTAGTATTAGCTGGGTTGATTTATTTGTAATATAGGTTTGGAACTATTTACGAATTTCTCCTTCTCCACTTCAAATTCAATCTCTGAGAAAGCTTGAATTTGATTTGAAAAAGCTTGATTGACAACAGATTAAATTTCTTTTGTAAAAGATTAAATTTTATTTGGAAAAGGATGCTCTGATTTGTCAAAGGGGGCTAACAGTAACCTTTTTGCTGCTAACCATAGCATACGAAGTATCATTTTGATATATACAAAAATCAAGCGGAAATTGTTTGCACTTGCTTCTCAGAAAAATACCCAACCTAGACTGAAAACAATTTCTTACTTCCCTCGTTAGAAGTGTCTTTGTCTTTAGAAAGGGAATCAACCGATACTTAAACCAAACCAGTCAGTTTTTATATTGAATTCTTTCGATTTATAGTTTCTCGTTAACCTACTATTTTTTATTACCAGTCAACGGTAAATAAAAATTTAATTTACCGGTAAAACCCCGGTTTATTTTGAAAATTACTTGAAATATAAGGAAATTGCAAATTCCAAATTAATTTTTGCAATTAGTGGATGCTGTTGTCATTTTGCTTGTTTTCTTCGGGTTCTCCTAGGGTTCTGTTTTATTTACGTGTTGATTAGAAAACGGATGCATGATGTTCGAGGCTGAGTTGGTGATTCGGTGTTTTGAAACAGTCACGCTATTAGTGTATTTGATAGTTCGATAATCTTACAGCCTATTCATAGAATATAATATTATCCGGTACTATTTGAGGGTTCCATTCTTATATCATATCGTTTTGTGGAGCTTAGTCTTAACTCGCTTAGTAGCATTTTGCTTAGCAAGATTATAAACTTTAAGTTACTTGACAATTCGATATTTCCACGAATTTTAGAAATTTTCTTGAGTTTTCAACATTTTTACAGGTTTTTCGAAATTGCTCATTAATATCCAAATCAGTCGAGTCTCACATAAAATAGAGATTATTCGAATTTATTTGAAAGAGAGATTTCTTAAATTTTTCGACATTTCTAGGATTGTTCGAAATATTTAAAGATTTTCAAATTTATTCGAATTTTGTATGGCAATGTTCTGCTCTTAGCTTTGAACTGTGGGAACTTGCAGAGTTACACATATACATAAATCTGAATCGTGATATTTAGTAAATTTTCTAGATTATGCAAAAATTTTGATATTTCTCCAATTTCTAATAGGTCATTCTAAATTATTCAAGAATGTCCAGATTATTTACGTTTTACTTGATGGTGATTAGTGCGTATAAGATTTCTTTTCTAGAATATTCAATATACGTTGAAAACTCCACGTTTTTGCGATTATTTCGAAATTTTTGATAGTTTTCAAATTATATTCAAAATTTGTAATGCTTAAAAACTTAATGGAACTAAACTTAACTAACCTAACTTAGTGGAATAAAACCATAGCGGTTCCCAAGCAGAGTTATTTGGGCTTAATTGCTCTATAACTGACCCAGTTGCTTCTTCTGAGATATCTGGTGGTGATGCATAAACTCGCATTAGATACGGGCTGTACCAGAAATGTGACATTTCCTAAAACTCCTTTTGCGTTTAGAAAAGCCTTTTGGCGTTCAGCCGGCAAAGTAAATTGTTTTTTTTTTACTTTGGATGGTTCTTGAAATGGTCGCATGTGCTTTTGGAGGGGAATTAGGATATTTGCTATGTATGGTACAAACCGATAGTTATAATATATCATACCCAAAAATTTTTGGATGTTTGATTTTTACAAATTTGCTACCGTATATTCGTATAACTGAATTGTTTGCAGCTGTTAACAAAATATCTGAAGTCGTAGCACTAGTTTGTGTAAACTTATTAAGCGGCAAACAGATATATCAAAACCGATGTTAATTAAAAAATTCTGCTTTGTTTTGCTACACTTCGCAAATAGGCGACGAGATAAGATGCTACTGCTGTCCGTCGCCGAATTCAACAGTTCTTTATGTGTTTTGAATCATTAAAATCACAAGGTTCTTGACATTTGCGAGCTCTGTTGCCAAATTTAAAATGAAAATAGCATGTTGGAAATCTAGCTGTCTGTTTTTGACTTCTCTTTCCACTTTGTGATCGGGTCGATCTCGAAGAATTTGAATTAGACCTATTATAATTGGGATATAGTTCTCGCCCTACTCTTGGACTATTTTTGAGTAGCTCTCAACTTTTTCTTGTAGTGATTTTGATTAATGAAGCATCTTGAATGGCAGCAACTGAATGGTTGTATTGAATGGAATAGTCACTTTAAATATCTTATTTGCAGTTGCTTGTATATATTCGACATTATCTTATGATGTAGCCATGAAATTGAATTAATATTAGGAGTAAACCGTTTAACCACAATTTCTTGATAAGTTAAGGAGATTAAGAGGAGTTCAATTCACTCATTAATCAAAAAGTATTAAGTTTTTGGCTATAAAGTTGGATAAACTAACTTTTCTGGATTACAAAGTGTTGGAGAAGAAGCCAAAAATTGTTCCATTTCCATACACATAAAAATTGGGACTGGTAAGCGATACTTACTTCAAAAGAACACCATAACGGTTAAGACTAAAATATTCACGCTAATAAAACAAGTTTTAAACAAAGAAAAACTAAATAAAGCTCATAGTTTTTGCTCAATTTAAATTGTAATTCAAACTAAATTATTAGATTATATTCAATTACAGTTTAGAATTCATATTCTCTTATTCATCGTGCTGATACTAAATTCGTATTGCAATTTTTACAAATTTCAGTTAAAATTTGGTTTGGAATATCAAACTTACACATCTCGTATCATTTTAAAATGAAAACTGAAATTGAACTGTCAATTTTGTATTTTTAATTTTACTCAAAATTACAACTCAACTCCTTCTTCAGTTTTGTTAAATCGAGTTTGAAACTTAGCCTATTTGTATTCAAAGGATCACAAAATTTCTATTTATTGCAATCAAAATTTTGAAATTTAAAAACACCTTTTTCTCAGAATTTTGCCCTCACTAAACATAAAATTTTGCTCAAATCTATTTTATAATTGTAACTATTATTTAATTTTTCTCTTGCCAGTCCAATTAGAAATACAAACCCAACTTAAAAGCTAAAGACTTCATTACAGTTATGTTTTTGCTCAAGTCCAAATTATTATTCAAATTCAATTTCTACTCAACATTTTACACAATTACTGCTTAAAATTCAAATACTTCGAAACTTACTCAGATTTCTGCTCAAAACTATGGTACAAATTTATCAAACCTTTTGACGGAAACTAGAGTTTTAAATTCTACTCTAACTCAGCATTTCAAATAACACTCGAATTTTTCATCGATCCACTTGCAACTAAAGCTGAGGTTGTACTCCAAATTTATAACTAAGCATATATAAATAAATCTATTCAAATTCAATTTTGTAATATTGAAAACAAAACAAATTTCCAAACTCTCGATAGGATTGAAATTAAATTTTTAGTCGGAACTTTGTTCAAATCTTGTTTTACCCCATTCTAAATAAAAATTTTGCTCAAATAATTTTAAATAAATTTTTAAAATTCACTCAAACTATTATTAAAGGCAGTCCGAATTCCAAACTCAAGTTTTAAGCTAATTTAAGCTCATGTATTTGCTTAAATCAAACTCTAATTTAAACTCTATTGCTAATAGAAGTTCTTACTTAAGATTTTATTCAATTACGGTTTAAAATTGAAATGCTTGTATTATAAAACAAAAAGCATTAAGATTTATGCTCGATTCCTGATTTTCTAGTTGAACTAAAAAATTTGTTGAAATCGTGTTTAGAATTTAAACTTAGTCACATAAAGTGCATTAAATATTCTGCTAAAATTGTTTTCAAAATGTGTTTCAAAGACAATTTCTCCTTAAAATTTCACTCAAACTAATTATATCGAGTATATAATTCAAGAAAATTTTCTCTTATTAAAATTTCGTTATCTTAATCAATTTCCTCTTTATCGAATGCAGTTGATTTAGACTAGATTTATGTTCCAAATTTCATTTATCATTTTGTTAAACTTCGAAAACTGCCTAGAACGAAAACAGCCGAATCCATTTTGATTTTAAACCAAGTTGCTAGTCGGAATACCACTCAAATATTAAAAGAAAAATTACAACAGTCAATTAGTAGAATACCTAAATATTTGTCAAAACTTTAAATTTCACTAAAGTTTTTATTTCAATTTAATTCAATAAGGGTGATCAACATTTAAGTACAGTTTGAGAGTTTAACCTAATTTCGGATTAAAATGTCACTCAAAGTTTATTCTTTTATCAAATTGGTTATAAAATATAAACATTGGTTTTCCCTTGATATACATATATGTATGTATCTATTCTTTTCTTCACCTAATTTATTTTCTAATTGAAAACCCACTATATTGTACAATGTAACCCTATATTTCTCTCAAAATTTTGTGAAATCAATATTCGAGTTGTAACTAAATTCATATATATATATATATATATATATATATATATATATATATATATATATATATTTTATACCAAAGATATTATTTGGTTTGAAATGCTAACAATATTTTCTTAAATTTAAATTCCTAATTCAAATTTCACTTATTTCCGATTCAAATTTCTAAACTAAATTCAAAGGAAATTTTGTTGGTTGTTTGGGATCAAATCTCGTATTGCAATTTAAATCTTACCTAATTGCAATAAAAACTATGTCTAAATCTGGTTTGGAACAACAAATTTACATTCAAATTTTTGCTCGAAACTAAGCATCCAAATCAATTTTTTACCAAAGTAACACTGTACAACAATTTGTACTATTTAAATTCCATGCAAAATGTAGTTTAATCTAGAAACATTTTGTTACACTTTCTTTTAAATTTCACTCAAAATGTTTGAGTCGTTTGGATTTATAACCGGAATTTTGTTTTCAATCCACTCAATATTTAGTCAATCCCTATGTTATGTATACTTGTTTTGTTATTAAATGGTAATAAGCTTCTGCCGATGATATATAATACAACGGTCACGAGTAACAAAAAATGTGACGGGAATGATCATTATATCAGAGGACAGCAGTTGTTAAACATTAATAAAAAACTCAAAATAATTATAAGTTAATTAAGTGTCCTGTATTTTATTCAAATGATATATATTATATTGGCTACGAGAATTTAAAGGAATACGCGTGTTCAATAAATAAAAATTAAAGTGAGAAAAATTAAATTAATTAAGTGCCAAAGTAAGTTTTAATGTCTGTAGTAGTTGATCGTGTGCCTACAGTACGCCATTGTCATAATCGCATTTGCACGCTTGAATAGATGCTCGTTAAACCAACTCCAATTAAAGTGGAAATAAATAAAACCAACCACGTAAATCTAAAAATGTCGTTAATTGGGAGTATAGAGGCATTTATCCCAGGGGAAGATTTTGAAGCGTACGAAGACCGTCTGATGCAATATTTTCTTATAAATGATGTTTAAGAGGATAAAAAAGTACCGCTTTTCATTACCGTTATGGGCGGTGAAACTTATAAAATTTGGAAAAGTTTAGCCTCACCAAAGGCACCTAGCGCACTTAATTTCGGCGAAATCGTCAACATATTGAAGCAGCACTTCAAACCTAAGGTCAACAAAAGAGCGGAGCGTTTCAAATTCTCGAAGTCGAAACAAGAACAAGGAGAATCGATATCCGAATTTATTGTGAAGCTGAAGTACGCTAATGAGCTCAATCATGTGAATTTGGAACGTTTCTGGATGACGCTTTAACGGACAAGTTTATTGTGGGATTACGATCCGAAGAAATCCAGCAAGAGCTTTTACGATATCCAGATGTTAAATTCGATAATTGCTGTTAAAAAGCCTTGAACATTGAAATGTCTGTCAAGGAAGTAAAATCAATGAATCCATCCGTGGTGTACCACTATATAAGTCAGACAGATAGAACAAGGTCACGCCATCGGAGCCAATCCAATCAAAGTCATCATAGTCAGGAAAAAAGTGATAGTGTTAGAAGTCCAAGTCCAAGGTATCGTCATAATCAAAGTCCAACTCCAAGGTATCGTCAAAGTCAAAATCCCAGTCCACAAAATCAAAACATTCTGCGCAGTAATTCTAGTCGGTGTGGGAGAAATAGTCACCATGAAAGTGTCCAGCCAAGCATTGGCAATGTTACAGTTGCTATAATTATGGGCATACATCCAAGACTTGCCAGAGTAAAAGTGGTGGCGGAACTGTCAAAATAATCAATAGTATAAACCAACGGAATCAACCGGCGGAGTGTATAATACAAATAGAAAATCAGGAGGTGTCAATGGAGGTGGATACCGGAGCATGCTCCTCAGTCATCAGTTTAGTTAAGTTTAGAAATAAGTTTAGTTATATAAGATTAAATCAAATTAATGAGTCTTTCTCTACCGTTACTGGATAATAGATAATCAGATAATCAAGATCGTGGGAAAAATAACAGTTTATGTCGTATTTCGAGCGAAATCGTGCAGGTTGGAATTAATTGTTGTGGATTCGGAACGTGAATTTAAGCCATTGTTGGGAAGATCTTGGCTAGATGTTCTTTTGCCCGAATGGAAAGCCATGTTTATGGGATTAACTACGTGTTCGGTAAATAACTTAAGTACTAATGATATTTTAGAGAAAACTAAAATGGAATTACGCAATGTAATGGACCGTGGGTCGATTAATCAGATGATAGAGGGTTTTAAGGTGGATATACATACAGGTTTTTAATATTAAGGCATATCGGTGGAAGTAGCTCCATAAAACACCCTTATCTCCATCGCGTTGATATAGAGGTTGTAATTTTATATAGCTAATAGCCATATCCAACACGCCTCATATACAGTTATATCCATCAATCCCTGTGAGCTGAGATCTAGTGGTAAATATATGCACGTTTTTAATATTAAGGCATATCGGTGGAAGTTGCTCCATAAAACACTCTTATCTCCATCGCGTTTATATAGGGGTTATTATTTTATATAGCTAATGGTCCTATCTAACACGCCTTATATACAGTTATATCCATCAATCCCTGTGAGCTGAGATCTAGTTGTAAACATATGCACGTTTTTAATATTAAGGCATATCGGTGGAAGTAGCTCCATAAAACACCCTTATCTCCATCGCGTTGATATAGGGGTTGTTATTTTATATAGCTGATGGGCATAGCTAACACGCCTAATATACAGTTATATCCAATAATTCCTGTGAGCTGAGATCTAGTTGTAAACATATGCACGTTTTTAATATTAAGGCATATCGATGGAAGTAGCTCCATAAAACACCCTTATCTCCATCGCGTTGATATAGGGGTTGTAATTTTATATAGCTAATGGCCATATCTAACACACCTTATATACAGTTATATCCATCAATCCCTGTGAGCTGAGATCTAGTCGTAAACATATGCACTATTAACAAAAGAAAATAATAAAAATATGAATTCCCATAGGAGGATCCTCTTAAACGAATTTTACTGAAATAAAACCACCCCAACCAACATTAATAAAAATCAAATAACCGTTTCAGAAACCGGTAGTACGTTAAAAAGTAAGATAAAACTAAGCAAACAGGGGCTCACCGGACGAGAACTTCCTTAACGTTTTTTTAAGAATCAATACCCGGTGTTATCGCGTTTTGGCACTCGAAAACTCTCTTTCACCAATTATGATCAATAAAAAAATATTCAAAAAAACGAACCCCAGGCCTATTAGAGGACCCACTAAACGACATTTCCCGAAATCAAAGTCCACTTCAAATGTTTCCTAACACTAGAAAATCCCTGCTCACAAATTATTACAAAAATCGTTGAACTTAAAAAATGTACCTCGACCTTCCGGAGGGACCCTAAGCTGGCACCCACCCGCTCACAAATTTTTACCAAAAATGTAAAAATTAAAAAAAAGAAGCCCGGGCTCAACTGGAGAACCCCCTAAACGTATTTTCCAAAAATTTATACCCATCACAATCGCTTCGTGGCACTCGAAAACCCTCTTTTCCAACTTTTAACAAAATAGTTAAAATTTAAAAAACCCAAGTTCCAATGGATGACACTCTGGACTGGTAAACATACTTACTAATTTTCAACAAAATCATTAAAACTATAAAAATGGAGTCTGAATTTTCCTGAAATCAAGACCAATGGGGATCACCTTATACCACTTAAAAACACTTCTTACCAATATTTACCAACATCGTGAAAATTACAAAGGAGCCCGAGTTCCACTGAAGAACCCAAACTATTTTTTTCGAAATCAAGACGCGTCGCAATCGCTTCCTGGCACCCGAAAACCCCCGCTCACTAATTTTTTAGCAAATTCGCCAAAATTAACAAAAAGCACCCGGGCCCACTGGAGAACCCCCTAGACAAATTTTCCCGAAATCAACACCCAGCGCAATCGCTTTCTAGCACCCGAAAACCCCTTACCAATTTTTAACAAAATCAATTTTTCTGGCCAATTTTTATGGACACATTTACACTACATGATATTCAAATTCTCTAATTTTTAAGCAACGTTTCTTAGTGTTTTGAACAATAAAATTGGACCAACTCATCAAAATATTAAAAAATTACACTTTAATTTATAATTTTAGTTGACTACGTATGTACTAATTATTGAAATTTTAATTAATAAAATTTAAATCCGCAACATCATTATTTCCATACTATAGACAATGGACTTGACGGTTTTAGTGGTGGCGTTGCGGCATTTGGATAATTTTTCCAAAAGTCAGTCGCAGTTTGCCTGCTTACGACCATGTCCCTATACTAAATATTGCTGAAAAATTTTGCCACCACAATGTAACAAATTATCAAAATTTTCGCTCGAGTTATTGATCCTTCACCCAAATGCGTATATGTATGTAGTTCACCCAAATTATACCGATATACGTATACATTGATTACCGACGCGAGTGAAAATTATACCACGTTTACATTATACGTACCTAATATGTATGTACTTTTTTGCTATTTAATTATTTTTCCGCTGCAGTTCACATTAGCTTTGCGATTTGTAGTGTGAACGCATACTATAAAAGTTTGTTGTTTTGACAGATAGATTTCTGTATTCAATTCAGTTTATGTTTTGTGAATTTCTTCTCAAACTCTATTAGATTTGTCGGCAAATTATTTGATTAACACCCGAAATTGTAAACTACAATGAAAAACGTATAAATTTTTGTTTTGACAACAAATATACGAATGACATTAACATATAGTTATTAGTTAGAGTTCACATTACAACGTAATATACTAATACTTTTTTGATACATACTTTACCGAAATATCAAAAAAGTATGTGATAAAATATTTAAATATTTAAATTTAAGTTCACATGACGATACTTTTTTGCTACATACTTTTATTCTACTAATGTAAACGTGGTATTAATGATATCTGTGTAATATTGTGATTGGCTAGCTAACCATTGGTAAAAGCGGTCGAAATATTTACTGCAATATAAGTGTCGTATATGAATAACTCAGTATAAGAATCATTTGATCCCCGATTAAGATAATTATCTGGATTCAGTAAAAATCAATTCTAATATATTCCGATTAGCGATGCTACCGAATATTTTGAAGGTAAAAACAATACCGTTTAAATTATCAATCTTTGCATCTATTGTTGCAAAAATAATATATATAATATGGTACTGTAAATGTATGTATTGTACTTATTTCGGTAAATGTATAGACATAACTTGAGAAAACTTTACAAACTTAATTCGAGCGAAAATCTTGAAAATTTCTTCTAAATCTGATTTGAAAAAAAAAAAAAAAAAAAAATCCCAGCCTAAATTTACATCATTAGGATTTAATTTCCACTCATTTTCGTGATTTTTTGGTCAAGAAAATCACTGGAATAATTAAATCCTACAATTGAAAATTGAATCCAATATTTCCAGAAAATTATTTCAATATCGATTTCATATAAATTTTCAAGATTCTCGCTCGAATTAATGATCCTTCACCTAAATACATATATATATGTAGTTTCCCAAATTATACCTACGTTTACTGATATACATACATTTACCGTAACTTAAATGTAAATGTAGTTTTTGTAGTTAATTCTTGATTTTTGTGAACGTAAATGTCATAATTGTGCCTTTGCAACACAAATAATTTACTATAATAGCCTAAATGTAGCTTACAACTTTAACATTCATCTTTTATTATTATTCAATCATACATGCCATATAAATTTGAAAAAAAAAAACGAAAAAAAAATTTATCTCAAGAATGTAATTTTCGAGGTTCGAACTACGATCTAAAATTTTAAAATCCACAACGCTAACAGCTAGACTACTGCCGCATGGGAATTTGCCGAAAAATTACTTGGTTTTATAAAAAGTTTTGAGCATTCTACTAAATTATATAATATGTAGATAGATTTACACAATGTGACGTATCAACATAGAGAAAGATAAAATTTGTCAGATCTTTCTGTAATTTGGTATACAGATGAAGAAAAATATTCTAAGAATAATTTCCTTTTACATCATATCGGAAAAATCACGGAAAATGCGAGAAAATCGCGAATTTCCACTCGGAAAATTCGTCGGGAAAAGACTAAAAAAAATATGCTGATCATCCAACATTAATTTAAATTTTTTTTTTTGTGGTGATTTTTGAAAAATGGACATCCATGAAAAAAAAATCATAAAAAAAAAATTAAATACATCCCAACTCCGTATGCTGCTAACTACGCAGCTGTACTATTTAAAAAAATCATCAAACATTCTTTTCTATAAAAAAAATACACAATACATATCGCTCATTTGCTGCAACAATGACACAATTTAAAAATAACAAATGTTATAATTTGAGAGACATTTCCGTTTGTCTTGTAGTGAGCTTTATAGCTTTAGGTGTGTCGTTATATCAGTTTTAACTATATTAAAAAGCCGATATTTCTCTATAAATAAGTCAAAAACGACCGATTTTGAGTTATGCCATTGTGGTAGCAAATGAGCGATATACAATTGACCATTTTAGAGATGGCGCTGTAAAATTTGGATAATTTTTCCAGATTTGAAGGCTTTACAGAGTTTTCCCAGACTTGAGACCAGACTCAATCGCATTTTCATGCAAAAAGACATCATATAGCCATTTTACGTCAACGAAATCGGTCTCGAAGTAGTTTTTCGTGCGGACATATTTACATATATACATACCCGCAATTATTGCTCGTTTAACAATATAGATAGTTGTGAACTACGTAAACCTGATAGTTAAATAGCAATAATTTTTATTTAAACGATTCCAGATCAAAAAATATACTGTTTGTAGAATTTTTCATGTTATATTTTTTTTTTCGGGATGGAATGGTATTTGAGTTATTTCTTAATATTTTTCGGGCTGAGAGGCTTTTTCTTTTAGAATATATTTTTTTTTTTCGGGCTGGTTTTCGGGCTAACTTCACATACATGCTTTCCTATCCTTCCTTAAATGTAACTGGTGTACACAAGCCTGGGTTACTCCGGGAGACATGTTTAGCGCTAAATATATAATTCACTAATTTCAAATATTAGTTATGATTTTGTTCGAAAAAAACTCGTTTACAAAAATCTTTCATTTCTCGTATTTTTTATAACTGCACAATTTTTAAGAAGAAAACTAACAAAGCGTCTAATTATATTCTCTTACATAAATACGAGTATATGTAGGTATATCCTCGTCTAAATGACGAACAGTATAATAGTTACAATTATGAGTTTAATAAATATATACTTTATGGTAAGTAAGTTTTATAGATTGTATTTTTAGAAAAAATAGGAAAATAAAATTAATTGCACTTTCTATAATTAGAATTAATTTCAATTAACCTTCTCATATTTGCAAATTACTATATTTAAATACATAAAATGTATTATTCCAATTTAATATCAAATAAAAATATGTACATAATAAAATTTATGAATTAAATAAAAAAAAAAAAAAAAAATTGGATTTCGTGAAATAAAATTTCACAGAGTAACAAACATGTTAAATAGATTTTCCAAAATATCAAAATACCGCGCCAACAAAAAAACAAACAAAAAACCAGACTGTTTATGATTTTCAGTCTCGTAAAACTGAAAATTTAATTTTTATTTTTTTCCAGCCGAATTATTCCTTAACATACACAAAGGCCTGAATAATACATAAAGCAACAAAATATTATGTTTTTCAGCAAGACGTAGAAATTGTATAACCAAAATTTTGATGATAGAGACTGTTTATGAGGTAAGCCAAAAATTATCTTTGCATGATGAGTTGTTATAAGGAAATTTTTTTTGGTAGATTGGTCACATGAGGTTTACGAGATATTAGATATTTTTCCATATTTTACGAATGTAACAATTTCAATTTTTTTTTTATTGGCTAACTTTCGAGAATACGTCGCGTCGTTCAAAATAATTTTCGGAATTAAATAGGGTACAGAATAATTTTTTTTTTTTTTTGAGGTAAATAGGCATATCTTTTTAATTGCGGTCATTTATGTACAACTCAAGGTCATGGAATTAAAGGCGGTGGTTTAAAGGATTGCTCAAACACCGGGGTTTCGAGTAAATCCTTGACATATAAACATGAAACATAATATGTTTGGTATTAGTTAGTTATACGATCCCTCTGTATAGTTCCCTTCTTAGGGTGTCCAAATAAGCACATTTGTGCTTTTTTGAATTTTTTCTTTTTTCTTTTTCTTTTTGGTTAATTTTGCTCTTTCCAATTACAGACTGTGGGCCTATGACAGAAAAATCGGGGTTATAGTATCGAATTGTTCGGGTACCGAATTGTTCATTTCAGGTTAGTTTTCTCCAAAATTATTTAAATTTCTATTTTATGTTTCAAATTTTTTTTATTTCAACCAGCCTTTTAAGAGAAGGCCTCAAGGTAAACTATATTTGGGATACCACTTTGGGGTATCATTTTACACTGTAATCAACCCTACGTTTGGTCGATTCGCTGCGGCATAACTGATTCGCCTACTTAATTGATTTACATTTCCGTTCTTTTCTTCTGGTTATTTCCCTAGTATAATTGCATAGCCGAGTACTTTACTGGCTTACCATCCCCTGAGTCTAAACAATTTCAAAAATTCTAAATGCCAGTAGATGATTGAAATAACGATATAGATATATCAGACGCGGAAATAAAACCTGAAATCGAAGCGTCCATGCGAATCATTTTGCAACTATTTTGGTTTGACAACCCCAAAAATTGGCTTAATACCGCACAAATCCAATTCACTCGAAAAATCGATATAACACATTGAAGTGGACTCTACTCGAAAGACTTATACCTTCTGATGAGCGAAAATTGGAAGCCCTTCTGAGCGGACTAGATATTGGAGAAAGGAAGCCGTCAGAAGCACTCCGTCACTAACGATCTAGCAAAGACCGCAGACAAGCTACATGGTACATTGTCCAGCGAACCGCACATAGCTTTGCGTTTTTCACAATGTCGCGACTCCCGAGGCACAAATCAAAATACAACAAAGGCGAATATGACAGCAAGTGAGGAATGCTTTGCCAAGGTCGAGATACATCTCTCTAGACCCAGCAATGCTAACCGTAGCCGTTATAGAAACTGGCGACCTGCATCGCGTAGTCGACCCCGAAGAAACTCCGGAAGGTACATGCACAAATGACCATAAATATACGAAGCTAAGTCAAATACGTCTTCTTCCTCATCTTCAAATCAAAACTTGTTATTCTTAAGGTTGCAGCAGTTCACCCTAAGACTAAATTATCACAAAACCGCTTATTCATACAAGACACGAAAAACAACCTGACTTTCCTTATAGACGCTGGTGTGGACCTTTCCGTTATTCCAGTGCGCAGTTTTGAAAAATCAATTTTTGTCAACCGAAAATCTCCAGATCTATTCTTATCGGCCGCCAATGGCACGATTATCAATACTTACGGCAATAAGTTGCTACAGGTAAATTGGACCTAAACGAACATTCACCATGCTTTTATTCTAGCAGACGTGAATCTTCCAATAATTGGTGCCGATTCCCTCAGTAGGTTCGGACTCCTTGTCGATTTGATACATTATTGAAGAAATTTCCTTTACTTACAGCAACCCCGAATATACCAATCTACCACTAAAAAACAACGTAGTACATCACATTGTCACGAAAGGTCATATGCCCGTGTCTAAACCACGTAGTAGACTAGATCCCGTGCGGCACAAAGCCGCATTCGCAGTGAGAAAAAAAAATCAAGATTGGAGACCTTGTGGGGATTATCGCAGGTTGAACGCGGTCACAACACCAGATCGTTACCCAATTTGTCACATCCAAAATTTCTCTATGCGCTTGAATGGCTGCCAAATTTTCTTCAAGATCAACCTTGTCTTCGCTACTGAGGACGTATAGAAAACAGCAATCACAACACTATTTGGTCTATTCGAATTCACCCGAATGCGATTATGACTCAGAAATGCTGCTCAAACGTTTCCGGGATTTATCAGCGAGATTATTAGAGATCTTCACTTTGTTTTCGTCTACATCGGCGATATGCTTGTGACATCACAACCTGAGGAACAGCACAAACTCAATTTAGAACTTTTCCAAAAACTATCAGAGTTTAATGTTAGCATCAAGAGCTCGAAATGCATTTTCGGCGCAAATTGAATGGTCAAGAATAAATTTGCTTGCACTTCCTATGAACAACATAAATTCTAGCACCACAACTGATGCATCAAACTCTGCTGTTGCTGCAGTAGTGCAGAAGTTCAATGAAGGCTGATGGGAGCCACGGGGATTTTTCTCGAAGAAATTGTCGGATGCAGAAAACAAATGCTCAGCATTCGACAGGGAGTTACTCGCAATATATCTGGCAATTAAACATTTCCGATATTTTGTCGAGGGTCGGGACTTCAACATTTTCACCGATCGCAAGCCTCTGACAAGAACAATCGAATATAAGGCTGAACGGAATCCAAGAGAATCGACGTTCCTCCAGGTCGTTTAGAACATATCCACTTAGATGTCGTAAGAACACTTATTCTATCAGCAGATGTACTTATCTTTTAACCTATATCGATTGATTAACCCAAAGGTCCGAAGTGCACTGCATTAAAGATATCACTGCAGCTTTCATTGCTAAAACGTTCGTCGAAAACTATGTCTCTAGATTTGGAGTGCCAGTCAATATCACGACCGATCAAGGTAGTTAATTTGAGTCTAAACTTTTAACTAAGCTAACAAACCTCTACTACTTCCTACCACCCACAATCTAATGGCATGGTCGAACGCTTCCACAAGCAACTGGAAGCATCTCTGTCTGCCGTAGGGAACCCAATGCATTGAAGCCCGGAAATACCAATTGTTTCAATTGTAATCCGAGCAACAGTGAAAGATGATCTGAAATACTCGCCAGCTGTAATGGTTTACGGACAAACCATTAAGCTACCAGGTTAGTTTTTCGTTGAAAATCCTCTTACACTCATTCCTACGACACAGTCATCGACCAACTGCGAACAACCATGCAAAACCTGATTTCCACAAGTACACGATAATCCAAACAAGACCACATTTTTGTCCCCAAATCTCTGGATAACTGTCACACGACGAATCCATGAACACTTCGTCATATCCATCAAAGATAAGAACCACAACATTTCAATCGATAGATTAAAACCGGCTTACGGAATACTTTTTTCAACGGATCAGACATCCAGCTCACGAACAAACAAAACAGTACGTATAACGTCAAATTCGGCTGCCAAGCTACCAAATCTACTGTAACTTTTTTTTTTTTAATTTTAATTTAATAAAACCAATGCCTGCGAATTGCTCTCAAATAGGTTACCTATGATAGCTGGCTTAGAATTCAATTACCCCGATTTTTCTGTCATGGGTTCAGGGTATAATACATAACACAATATCTCCTGAATGATTCAATTTCCTTGATTATTTGGTTATTGTTGGCATAAACTATTCATTTCAAAAATCTCCAAAGAAAGTAATTCTGTTACGTGTGAAAGTGTGTCTGTTCACTGTTTCGCGGTTGTGAGCATTTTTAATTGCTTTAATTTAGTGTGCTGATGAAACCATTCGTGAGTTGAAGTCGCTTGGTCCTAAAGCAGTTGAACGTGATGCTTATTAGATTAGTTATTTGGCTACAGAGAAACTCGACGAAGAATCTAAGCGTATCTGAAAATATGAGACTTCGGAAAACGAATTTCGGACCCCAAATGAACTATTAGCAGTCTTATTCAAAATTATTGACGCAATAGGAGAATCTGGTGCGTAATATAGCCACAATCCGCCGGGCTTACCCAGCACATCCAAATCATTCTATATAAATCCGCCACCACGTTGTCCGTTATGTACTAACGAATACCAAAAATTATTTTCTTGCACTAAATTCCGTATCCAGGACATTGACGCCTGACGAGAACTTATTAAAAGGTTGAATCGGTGTCAAAAACAGAATAAAAGACAAAATTCTCTATTACAGATTCTTCAAGCCAGTACGCCTCAAAACAGTACTACATTATGTATAGTCTCGCAACTCGCCTAGTCCGAATCAGCCACCCCACACCTAACTAAAATAAGGTGACCGGAAATTGCGATTGACCCAACTATAGTAGCCAATGATTACATTAAACCAAAGCGATGTGTAGTCTTCCGACAGCCGAAATCAAAATTGAAGATAGTTTCGCGAATTGGACGAAATTTTAAGCTTTGCTTGATTCGGGGTCAACTCATTCATTTGTAACGGAATCGTGTCTTAAAACCACACCATTTAAAAGTCGCAAGATCAAAGGCGAACGTGTCAAATGATACATTGAATAATTCACTCGCTGGATTAACGATAGGAGTATCTAATTGGAAATTTCGTTCATGCGTAGATCACGACTATGTTGTCAGTACCAGGGAGCATATATCCTGCGTTCAATTAGCTCTAAAGTACCAACATAATATATCGATGAAATTAAGTCGCAGTTCAAATATCTTAAACCATTAGCTGATCGTAATTTTACTGCGCCGACCCACATCGATATCTTACTTGGTTGTGAACACTTATTCCACTCATTAACTGACTCGCATTGACTTTGCTAGTTGTACATAAGGACACCCTGATAGCACGAAACAGGAGATTTGGCTGGATTATTGGCAGAAGTTTAAGATTGGATGATCCAACTATCTCGAACAATAGCTACTCAAGTTCAATGGATCTTCAGTTAAAATACGATTCGTTGGAATGGTCTGGTATAGAAAAATTGCTCCAGAAGCTTTGTGAAGCTGAGGAAACGCCAAGCCAAGCCCTGAAGATCAATTTAAGTCTGTGAAGTTTTTTAATGCGCATGTCAAATTTGAAGAGAAACGTGTATCAATACCGCTGCCACTCATTCAGCGACCATCAAACTTTGGTGACAGTCTTATGCAAGCACAACGAAGATTCTACTTGCTTGAGCAAAAACTGCCGCTTAGAGAAGCCTATGTAAGCTGAATGAAGAAATAATAAATCATGAAAAAATCGCACCAATTATCTTACTTTCTACACCACGAAGTAGTATTCAGAACCACTAGCAGCACTACCAACGTTCAATTAGTGTTCGATTCGCCCGTCAAGTCCACCTCCTGCAAATCATTAAATAATATCCTATAGTAGATCTTACCATTCAGGATAATCTATCAGACTTACACATTCGATTCCGTAATCATAAATTTGTAGTATCAGCCGACATCGAAAAGATGTTCAGGCAAATTCGTATTCACTGAAATAATCGAGGTTACCAGAGGATCATCTGGCGTGAAAATTCACAGTCAGCGATCCAACACTACTGCCTGTCTACAGTCAATTAAGGTACTAGTCCCGCGTCTTTTCTGGTTACTGAAACCCTCCATTATCTTGCAGATAGATTTAGCGTCGAATTTCCAATTGGCTCCGATATCCTTAAACATCACTTTAATATGGATGATCTCATATCTGGCGGAGAATCAATAGAAGCAACATTACAACTGCAAAGGAAAATCATAAACTTGCTCGATCAAGGAGGCTTCAAAATACGGAAGTGGTCCGTAAACCATCCCGCTTTATTGGAAACCATTCCAGAAGATTATGTTTCAGTCGCTGTGGGTGAAGGGCCTTGGCTATGATGATGAGCTTCCTCGAGATATTGCAGAGAAATTGTGTCTCATTCGAGACCTACTTAACGATTTAACCAATTTAAAGCTTCCGCGATATACATATATATGCAACTAAAAATCTGGAACTTCACTTTCTGGCGCATATACGGGTCGTAGAAGATACGACCGTGCAAACCAATTTAGTTGCAGCCAAAACTAATGTAGCCACAGTCAAGCTTGTTTCGATTCCACGTTTGGAATTAAACAGTGCTGCTTTATTAGTTCGGCTTTAAGAATTGGGCTGATTGGATTGGGATCCGATACGCTTGTCAATTAATCCCAAAATCTATTTGTATACAGATTCCACCATCACGTTAGATTGGTTATGTAAGCCACCTAACAAATGAAAAACATTTATAGTAAATCGCACATCCAAAATTCTTACCTGTACGAAACCGATGGCATTATGTCTCGTCAAAGGAAAATCCTGCAGATTGCACGACGAGGTATGTTACCGAAGGAATTCTGTCACCATAAATCTTGGTTTGAAGGTCCTGAATTCCTGCTTAATCCCTCCTTTAATCCTCCGGGTGAAAAGATAAAGCTTTAATTACCTTCCTGCAACAATCGAGAATTTAGCTGCAAGCTCTCTGTGACACCGACACGTGAATCCGTTATTGAGGAGATAATGGAGGGGGGAGCAAACTAACCTAAATTAACAAGAATAATAGCATTACTGCTAAGATTCGACAGAAACTTAAAACTAAGCCCTCATCGACGCGCATTATTTCGAGATATTCAGGAAAAGATTTATACCAACGAAATCTGATCCTTAAAAACGCCAAAACCGTTACCAATAAATTCTAATCTGATTCGTTTTTTTCACTTTTGGACAGCCGCGGGCTACAACGAGTTGGCGGCAGACTGGATCATTTAAATGTATCATATGATATGTAAACACCCTGTAAGAGAATTACGTATCTAGCATCTGTATAGTGAACCGAAGTTGCTGATGAGCGCCATTGCCTAAAGATTTTTGATTCCCCGCGCCATAATCTAACAATGCACAATTTGTGGGTGACATCGGTCTGAATTTCAGCGGCAACTCACGGATCAACTGGCATCGTACAAACTGGCATCGATTTGGCTCGTCCATTTACCCTTATATACATCGTTCCCGAGGAAGTAACACGTAAAAGTGCTCCAAAACATCATTTGATCAATTAAGGGTAGCTTTTAATTCATGCAGTCGGTAAATATTCAATAAGATAAAATATGCTTCTATGTCTATAGATCGGTCCTTATACAGTTTTTAGATACATCTAAAATAATTTACTGACACGATAAATTTGTACTTTATCTAAATTTTCCGAAATTCGAACCTGTTTTCGAACCTATACGAGCTGTGAAAGTTTGAAAAAATAGCTTTTTTTCCACCAAACTTTCGAAGTTGTGTTCAGGTGCTCCACATAATTAAATATAAATCCAACTTTGATTTGTGTGTGTTTATACTCTTACTAACCGTTCTGTTAAAGACCTACCCACGCCATTAAAACAAACAATTTACTTTTATTTTCAAATTCATTGTACATACGAGAACATACTGAGCTTCCACATAATACTGATAATCGATCGATTCGATTACTATTTATAGAACTAATAGTAGCTCACAGTGATTAGCAACATAAATTCAAAAACGAAAAAGAAGATTAACAACATAAGGCAATATTATTGGAATTACATCAAGAAAAGCTACCTGGAAATTGATAAACACCAACGCAAAAGAGCTAAAAATTGATTACTTTACTGTATGTGTATTTGTGTAGGAAGAAAAAGCATTTAAATTATTGAGACAATAAATAACACTGGTAATCCGACTAAAATAGATATATAGCACTATAAATAGCATTATAGTGGTTAGATGTCGTAAAGCAGACATACTGAACTTTATGTAATTGAAATTAATTAAGCTGGTAGTAGAATATTGTAATAAGTCAGCTTAAGCTATATTGAACTTTATTTTAGCATCAAAATAAATTGTTTCAATAAATAATTAAATATTATGACCTTATGCGAAAGTCTTGACCAAAAACGAATATGTGACTAAACCAAAATTGTCTAGATGTTTTAATTCTTGTGATTATTCTTGGTAAACATTCCAACAAAGAAATCGGTGGAAAGTATGTGTTTGATCAGTATATGGTAAATTGGATTTAATACACTAAATCGATGTACACTAATGTGACAATTGCTTAAGTATAAAATTATCAAAGTATTAATTCTGAATTTCTGAATGTTTGTACCCACAGTATCACGAGAACCGCTTGTCCGATTTGGAATTTTTTTTAGCCAATCTGTTTCTATGGTCTTGAATGATTTGAATCCAATTTTAAACAAATATTGTTTAAAACTTAAAAAAGGGCACTGTTAAATACTCAAACCTACATCTCCTTCTTGCAGATGATAATCAGGACCAAAGTTACTACGGAGGAATTTCTAAAACTTCAAAAATTGAGTTGATTTTTTATGATGGTATGATGGTATGATGGTATGATGTATGATGGTATCATGCTATGATGGTTTGTATATAAGACTGGTGTGATGATGATGGTGATGGTGGTATGTTGGTATGATAATGGTAGGATGGTATGATGCTATGATGCTATGATGGTATGATGGTACGATGGTTAGATCATATGATGGTATGGTCTTACGAAGGTTTAATGGAATGATGGTATGGTGGTATCGTGGCCCGACAGTATCATGGCATGATTTTATGATGGTATTAGGTGTACAAATAAGTTTTGACGGATTTACAAAAGATGGCAGGAAAAAAAGCGTCATCATTTCCCTATAAAAATCAGTATGTCTCATTTCGCTGAAGTGTAAACAACATATTTTTTTGTGCTCTAACATGTCAAACTTTGCGCCAACTAAACACAATTTGCGGAAAGCGCTGTTTTTTTGTTTTAATTTGAAGAGAAGTGAAGCTGGCGGACATCGATTGCTGCGTAAAGCATACGAGAAACATGCTTTATCAATAAAAACATGTTAATACTGATTTCAGCGTCACTAAAGTGTCAATTTTGATACCAGTGACAAAGAACGCGAGGGGGGCCAGTTTATTGGACCGAGATTTATTCAGGCAATGGGTATGGTGCAAAAACAAGGAAATTGGGTTCCGTATGAATTCATTCAAAGAGACGTCGAACGCCGTTTTTTCGCGTGCGAACAACTGCTGGTTTTTTTCATCAAATCGTGACGGGAGACGAATAGTGGACTCACTACGATAACCCAAAGCGCAGAAAATCGTGGGGTAGACACGGTCATCCATCAACTTCAACGGCAAACCCGAATATTCATGGCAAGACGCTAATGCTGTGTATCTAGTGGGATCAGTTCCTTTTCATTATTTGATCGAACATAAATGGTGGCTACTTTTATAATTTCTTTTTCAAATTTTACTTTTTCGTAATGGTTAATGTTTTCCTTCACAAATATGTTTGAGCCTTGTCTCGCTTTTCCTGCTGGATGGATGGCGAGGTAACACTGAAATCCTCGAATTCTAATGAATACATTTTTTGCCAGATGAGATTCTGAAATTAAGCAGATCTAAATTTAGAAAAATTTCCATTCCAGGATTGGATTTACATTCCAGTTGGCGGTTCTGGATGTGTTGTTAATCTTCACAGATTTAGTATATGATGGAAGTTATTTCATTCACTGCTTTTTGCTTATTTAACTGCTTATTTATAGCGTCCAGGCATCTTTCTTGTTTTAGTACCTTATTTACTAGCCTTAAGTTTAAGGCTTCTAAAATATATTCTTTAAATTTTTTCAAAAATTAGGCTTTGGCCGTCTTCCCTGTCACTTACTGTTTACCGCTCTTCTAAAATCTGTGAGTATGTATTTCGGCCTACTTTAGCAATTATTTGAGGTGGCGTGTTTTTTGGGCAAATTACAAGCGTAGATGTTACATGGTGAGATGTTTCCCCGAACATTTCGCACATCTAGGCTCTTGTATCCAAAATTTCTGCTTGTGATTATATCCTTACATGCTGAGGTATCAAGCCAGTGGATTTTCTGCACGGTTCTATTCTAACTTTCATGTTAGGGACTGCCTTAACAGTGAAAGGTTTTTCCACATTTTCTTTGCTATTAAAAGTAAGCATAAACAATGAAAGCCTGGTTTTATTGTATTCGATTATACCCTGCTTTGTACAGGTTGGGTGATGACCGCTGGTCGTCACTTAGATCGGCGATCATTTTTGTCCTCGTATGTGTAACATTCCCTGTCTTCGTCTGTCAGCTTAGTAGCCAAGGCCCTCTATAGGTTTTAATATCTGTAACATTGATTTTCCAAATATGGTAAGTTACACTGGTAAGTTATAATTTACTTTAATTGAATTTATTGCTAACAATTAATTAATTTTAGGTACCAACTGGAAATTTGATGTTCGCTGCTACTGCTCACCGTATATTCGACGACACACAATCGCTGGCCAAATCAGATAAGGGCAAATTCTTAATTTTATTTATTTTCGTGATTCTTTGTGTTTTCTTCTGTTTTCAGATTCCAACATACTCCCCGACTTTGAATCACTTGATTCAACCGGAACCTTGCATAGTGCATGTATGGGTCTAAGAAAAATACCATTTTTTGTTTTTACAGATGCTACTCTAATGAATCCATCATTTCCAGGAAAGACATGAATTATTTTGCCAAGTAACCATTTTGTAGGCGGTAAATTTTTGTCAATAACTAAGACGATGTCATCGATTTGTACATTTGGTTTGGGTGATGTCCACTTTAAACGTGCTTGCATTGACATAAATTTGTAAGTGTAACAATATTCAACATGCCATCGTTGCCAAATATGTTGCCTCATATTCTGGAGCATTTCCCATCGGTTTAGCCTAGTTAGTTTCTGGTTCGATTTATTTATGTCTGGAGTGAGGACTAATGGATGTCCTATGATGAAATGAGCGGGTGTTATGAAATCGAAATCTGCATCATTCGGCAAAGTACAAATAGGCCTAAAGTTCAGAATTGCTTCTATCTCTGTCACTAAAGTTTGAAGTTCCTCTATCGTAAGAATAGTGTCGCCGATGACTCGTTTCAAATGGTGCTTCATGGACTTCACTGCTGCCTACCATAACCCTCCGAAGTGCAGAGCGTTTGGTGGATGGAAATGCCAAGCGATTGACTCTCTTAAAGGATTATTATAAATTTCATTAGTATTGGTTTTAAGAAATGCAAATACTTCCCGAAGATGTCTATCTGCGCCTATATAATTTGACCCACAATCACTGTAAATGTCGGTACATAAACCGCGTCTCGCAACAAATCGTTTCAGTACAGCTAGGAAAGTAAGTGATGGTTGTTAGGTCCGTGGTTAGTACTATGTGTACTGCCCGTGTACTTGTACAAACAAACAAACAAATGTAGGCCTTAAACGGTTTTTGACCTCTACCTTGTTTATGAAAAACCTGTATATGCCCAGCGAAATCTGTTCCAACTTTTAGGAATGCCCCCACATGTTGAACTCTATACGGTGGTAGATTTCCTATTGTTTGAGAAAGCGGTATTGGTTTGGCTCTATAACATGGCAGGCACTTTCTAATCACTTGACGTATTTCGTAATTTTCCTTTATTAACCAATATTTTTGCCTTAACATGGTTAATATCAGCTGTGGTCCCGCGTGATAGTATCGATGATGATATTCTTCTATTAATAATTTTGAGAGAATAGAAGGTGGTATAATGATTGGATGCTTCGTTTCATATGCTGAGTTTGAATTTTGTATTCGACCTCCAACTCGCATTAGCCCGTCGTCGTCAATAAATGGATTTAAACCTTTGAGCGAACTTTTAATTAATTTTTTATTTTGCATATGCTCTATCTGGGCGGTCTTGCAACATAGTGTGACTGCTGCGTCCAACTCTGTAACAGTTATTGGCCCTTTATGTTTTACGACTCCCTTATGAACATTGTATGCAAAACGCTGTACTATGGCAACTGTCATAATAATTGTTTTGTAAGACGAGAGTCTATGCATTAGTTCGGTTACAAATGTTTTCTCTGGTAATTCGGCTAAGAGGCTTGTGCTAAAATTTGTACGCTCTTCATCGGTACCACCATAATTCATCTTTTGTTCTGGAAAAACTTCTGAATTACATCGTAACCAGCTAGGCGATTTCCACCATAAATCATGATTAACTAGTTCGGATGGAAGAATCCCTCGTGACGCACAATCGGCTGGATTCATTACATCTAGAATTTGCGATGTCCTGTTTCCCACAAACGTTTGCCATCTTATTGGCACATCTGACGACCAATCCAAAACGATTGTCGAGTCGGTCCAACAAACCGTTGTTGAGATAGTAAAGTTTAATATCTGGAATACTGATTTTACTACCTTCGATAGAAGGAGTGCTGAGCAAAGTTCCAGCGTCGCCACAGATATCTTCTTGACTGGGGCAACTTTTGATTTTGCGGCTATTAAACTGCAATGGTAATCCTTTGGATTGATCCGTTGTCTCAAATAAACTACTGCAGCGTAGGCTTGTTCGCTTGCGTCGCAAAATCCATGGAGTTCGACCTCATGATTTCCTCGTTTCAACCACCTCGGTATTCGAATTTGTTCTAACTGGTGCAGTTGTTCTCTGATGATTATCCACTTCTGTTTTATTGCTGTCGGTAACTCATCATCCAAATCTAACGCAATCAACCATAATGACTGGAACAATATTTTTATTTTTATGATTACTGGCGATAGCCAGCCCATCGGATCGAATATTTGACTATATTCAGATAACAACTTTCTTTTCTTGACTATTGAAACACTATTGTTGACATGATAAGAGAACGCATCTAATTTCGGATCCCACTGCAGTCCTAATACTTTTACTGTTATGCCCTCTTGCGTAAAATCTTTAATAGATTCAGCTCTGTCTTCTAATGGCATTGCTCTTAGGAATTCTTCAGAATTGGAAATCCATTTTCTAAGCTTCATTCCGGCTTCCGCAAGGATGATATCAAGTTTATTCTTTAGTTCTAAAGCTTCTTCGATTGAATCCGCTCCGGCCATTAGATCGTCCACATATGTATTTTCGGTTAGTGCTGAAGATGCCGCAGGGAATTGATCTCGGTGTATATACGCTATTTCGTTCAATATTCTGGTTGCTAAATAGGGAGCTGCTGCCGTACCATAAGTTAACGTTTTTAGCTTCAACTATTGTATCGGCTGAGATTCATATGATCGCCACACTACTGCCTGGTAATTTTGCTGGTTTTCTTTTACTAGAACTTGGCGATACATTTTCTCTATATCACCAATAATTGCTACTCTAGGCAGACGGAAACATAGTATTATGGCGTAAAGTGTGGGCTGGACTGTTGGTCCGACCATGAGAATATTGTTGAATGAAACACCGCTTGACGTCTTTGCGGAAGCATCAAAGACTACGCGGAATTTTGATGGTTTATCTGGTTTTACTATACCATGGTGCGGTAAGTAATTTAATTCTGCTGCGTCATTGCCCTTTACTTCTACTATATGTCCTAGCTGGAGATATTGTTGCATGAAATCTACATAGAATCTCTTGAATTGTGGATTTTTATGGAATTTTTTCTCCATCGCTCGTTGACGACTTACAGCCAAACTTAACGAACCGCCAAGTTTTAGGTTGCATTGTTTCAGTGGCAACTGAGCCACAAACCTGCCATCAGGGTTTCTGTAAGTGGTTTCTGTAAATAATTGCCCGCAATTTTCTTTTTCATCCGACATTCCTTTATATTTGGAATCTCTTAAATCTCCAAAATCGTTTTAACTGGTCATCCACTCTATTTCATTAATGATTGGATAATACCCTATTCAGTTACGCGAATAATGATGATTGGTGCTAGATCCCTTCCTTAGTAGCCGATTCTTGTTGAGGAAGCTAGTGATCTTGGCATTGTGAAAATTTCCTATAAAATGCGGTTTAAGAGTTAATTATCTCTGAAGTATTGCGGTAGTTGGATATCGACGACTAGTAGCCCTCTTGCACACCCTTTAAAGTCGCCGGCACTGGGTATCCGCTTCCTCGCGCCGTAATGCTTACTTACATATTCAGGAAACCACGCTTAGCTACATAGTTTTGGGCCGCGAATGGTATTTTATTTCCTAACTAACCGTTGACAAGACTGTTAGAGTTTACCCATGTCCGCCCCGGGGATGCGCCCGATGGGACGCTATCAGCTCCACACCGGGGACAACTAATAATTTAGAAATATAAAATCATTGAATGTGAAAAAAATCATTTTTCTTATTGCATCATTGCGATGATATACAGTGGTAAATTGCTGATTTTATTGTTTTCCTCCAATCATACAGGGATTGAAAACGATGGAAAAATTTAACATTTTGCCCTCACCCTTTTTGATTTTAACGAAAATCACTGAAACTATTTTCTCTAATGATTTTAAACATATTTGTTTGTTTTCTTCTATGGTAATGTTCTTTGGAGCAGAGCCGTTCCACGTTTTATAAACTTTTGCAAAAATTCAAATATTTCAAGTGCTTGTTCTCCAAAAACTACTACACCTATTTCGATGGTTCATGGGTTATATGAAACGGGAGAGACTCTTTATTAATGAAATGGTATCATTTTGATCTTACAAATAAAATCTGTAATAGAAGGGGCGACATTGAGTGAGCGGGATGGCTTACGAATTTATTAGCTTATCGAGTGTCTACTGAACTGATGGTAGATACAACAAGATTGAAGCTGCTTTATTTTTATTTATGATCAATTCAGACCTAATCTTTAATGAGATTTCCCACATCACGTGGTCATTATATTTGTCTGTTCCAACTACATAAATTGGAAATGGCGTTTTTTTTTCACCATTAGTATTATTTGTTACATTTAATAATTAAATTTGTTTTCTAATTAGTTCTTGGGTATACCATAAAAGTTATTTAAACTAACATAATTGATATTATCTTTCGTTTAATGGTTTGTTTCCTTATTTTATCGTTTCCTCAACCATAGCTCATATGATGCTACCTTTTTATAACCAGCTCATATGATGCTACCTTTTTATATGTTGTATCATCCCGTGTCATATTATTGTTTATCCGATAAACAGAAAATAAATAGTCATAAAAATATTAATTTTTAATAATAGCTAAACTAATATTTATAAATAATCCTTAATGGTAATTCACTAACATAAATTTAGTAACAGATATACGAGTACGTATTATTTATGTATTGTATGTGTGGCACTGTCAATAAAAAAAAATTATTTGTTCTGAATTATAAAGAAAATGTGTCCCCTGCTCAATGATAGACTGTTTATTGTTGTGTCTTACATTCGGTGTAACTTCTTTTATTCGCCATTACCTTTGTAAAATGTTTTGACATTACAATAGAAATACAGAGTTCATTCCCATTTTGTGCTCCGCATTTATTGAAATAATGATTTCAAGGGTAGCAAAGCCTGACGGACTGTTTCTGAATTTCAATGAAATTTCTGAGACCTATAGTTACAGACAAATCGGCCTCTTGACTATTTTTGTTACAATACAGACAATGTAGAAAATGAGTCTATAATTTTCAGCAGCAAAATGAGACAAAGTTTAGATTTGTTACCTATGTGATTTTCAATAAAATAAATTTATAAAAAATTAGTCTTTATATAGCTTTCAATTCCCTTTACATATTTTATCTTTACTCTATTTTATCAAACAATATTTTTGTTTTGCCGCTGTTCCACTAGAATAGGTTGAATTACAGAACAACCTTGCTTATTACTAATAATACGAAGTTTTACTCTCAACTTCTTTCGAATTGCTATGCTCTCTATTGATCAGGCAAATTTAAGGGATGGCAACATCTAAAGGACAATATTTAGTTTTTTGGACCATCCTATAAATTCCACCCCAAAAAACAATATCGGTATTAGCCAATGAAAAGAAGACAGACGAATGTGAAAAATTTTGTGAACTTTAAGACGAATCCATGGGCTCAGCTCCTGTTTCAGAACACTGTTCAATTTACGTGCATAGAAAACAAATAAACGTTTTGTGTATAATTTATTAACCATCATCAATAGAGCCAGAACCACACAGAACAACGATACAGAATAATTAAAATTCCCGGCTCCCGGGATTTAAAAACAGCCGGGAAGACAACCCACTATTCGGCATTATTATCATTATTTTTAAAGGCAAACATGAACCATTCTACGCCGAAACTATCAATCTGATTTTCATAAATTTTTGTTGATAAATTACACCATTCGCGGAAAGTATTTTTTTGTAGGTGTGCACTAGGGCGGACATTGCGTTTTCCCATCAGTTTTGTTTTTTTTGATTAGACAGTTAAAAGTATGTCGGCCAACATAACCTCATACCGCGTGTCAATTCAGTATACAAATATCGAGTATGGACGTCAACGCGAGTATATTGCGAATCCCTACTGGAAAACGAAATGAAAATTTAATGGGAAAATTCATCGCGCGAGACGCAGTCAGCCGCGACTTGACTATTTTCAGTGCGGCGAGTTATTCAATCAAGACCGACTAAGGAAGTGTCATCATGGCAAAGCGAAAGATCTCGTCGATCATTTAATGATTTTACCAGAAAGCCTCAACGAGATATTAACAATATTACAAAATCGATTCGGATGGCCCAGATCTTCCGATGTAAATTTTTGAAAGAGGACGACCGATTTCTGCGAAATCCAGTGCTTTTCCGTGACGTTTTGGGGAAAATTCCAACCACTCAAGCCCTGCAATTCATCGAGTATTTTGACAGTCTCGACAAGGACCCTCCAAAAGTAAAAATTTTATAATTCATGAATTGGATTGGGAAAAAGTCCAATGCGTCAAGTCAACTAGCAATACCTTCATTAAAGAAACTGATGAAATTGTCGGATTTGGTCGCACAGATCCAAAGCTGTATTCAAAACAGATGTGATGTATATTATTGTTAACGGGAACGTACAGAAGCCGTGCCAGTTCTGTAAGACCGACAATCATAGATTAAATGACTGTGTCAAATTTCGAAAGACCAACGTCAATCAAAAATAGGATTTTAGCACAAAAACTCCACACTGTTTTTGTTAACCCGACAACGTTAGTTCCACTAAGGTCAGTGGGATACCGATACCCAAAAGTTGCTTCATAAACCATTTCTACACATAAATTATTGCTCAAAATAGTGCCCGTAAAACTTGAAGGCCCCAAGATGACCATTGAAACATTTGCTTTATCAGGCGACGCATCGACAGTGTCGCTCTTAGACGAAAACATCATATTCAATCACTCAATAATGGGCGAATTATCAAGTGAAACAACAGGACAATTCAAAAACTATTAGTGTATCAATTAGTGGAAATTACGGCCAGGCGAAACCCTATATCTTACGTCGTGTCAAGACGATGAAGGTCCTTTCACTGCCGACCCAGTCAATCGAATTCGATAGAATAGTGAAATATTTCAAATATTCGCCCAACATCAAAAAGGTTTCGTTCAACAAAGGTAAATCATTGATTCTAATTGGACAAGATAATTGGCCCGTGATCGTTAATCGTAAAATCATTTACCTAGGCCTGGAACGATTCTGCCCTCATCAAAACACTGCTGGGTTGGGTGGCCGGTTGCAATATTGACGAACCGGTGAATGCTCCAAATTACATTTGTCACGTTTTCCAAACTGACAAGACTCAAATAGAGAGACCACATCAACGTATTACATAAGTTAGTGAAAGAACAGTGGAAATTCGAATCATGTAGAACAAAACCCAAAACAGAACTTGAACCCTCTCTAGACGGCAAAAGAGGCACCGATATCCTCAAAAATATAATTTGACATGTAAATGATGGGAGATTTGAGTGTGAAGTTTTATTGAAAAGATGACAAGCCATGGTACTCGTAGTATGGCGTCTATTGGAGGAGAGGCCAAAGTTGAGTAGATTAATCTACCAGCTTCGTAACCTTACAGTAGGGTGCGCATCACGTCAGCTGTTCTGGTCATGTATTAGGCAGCTGCGTGACGGGTACAATTGTGTAAAGAGTAACCTATTCACAATTCTTCGTGGTGCCTTATCGTGGCAACAACTGGTGACTAAGACCATTTGGCACATTTTGGCCATTTAGCACAGCCTAAAGTACGGCGCTAAAGGAGAAAACCTTGACAAAAAACCCTAATCTAAGGTGGAACAGCATATGCCGATAGATTAATGGCTGATAGGTTAATCAGTCGAAAGTATGCTACCAGGGACCCTCCAGTTTTATTTAGCCTTCATGTAGTAAAGCTAGGTGACCTACAGGTTATTTGCAATTCCCAGCAACTCGTAAGAGTAAAGTCAAATGAAAGACGGCCCTCTCGAAGTCCTTGGGTTCCAATGCTACCGTCTTTCTAGCGGAACTACATGCTCTAGTAATCATCTAGGAGCGAGAGTAAAAAGCCCAGATAATTTGTATCACGTACCGGCCGGCAGTATTATCAAGTTCATTAAGAACCTGAATATTGACGGAACGGATAATTAAGCAGGGCCCAGCACAGACCTTTTAGGTCGCAGTGCGAGGTGGCTTATCGCCCACATAGCCCTCCAATAATAATAATAATGACAAGCCATATCTCCCAGAAAGTAAACGTGTAGCGATTTCCCGGTTACATTACTTAGAGCGTAAAATTGACAAAAATTCAAATTATGCTACATTTTATTGACGAAGGGAAATTTAAGAAAATATCATCAAACGATATTGAACAGTCAAATCCAAAAATTTGGTATTTGGCTCACTTCGGGGTGATAAATCCAAATAAACCAAACAAACTCCAGATCGTATTTGACGCGGAGTTCAAGTCCAACGGTAAGTGCTTAAATGATTTATTGTTTTCCGGACCTGACTTGTACAATTCATTACCGAAAATCTTGATTAATTTCGTCATTCGCCGCCGACATCAAACAAATGTTGTCAAAGAAAGAACCGTCTGGCATAGCGATTGCTATAGAGAGGAATGGATCGAAATCGAGAGCCAAACAATTTTTAGATACAGCTGGTATATTTCGGTTCCATTTGCAGTCCCTGTCTGGCTCAGGAGGTAAAAAATCAAAATGACCGCGATTTTATATCAGAGTATTCGCTGGTAACGAAATAATCAAAAATCAAGGACCATTATTTGAGTGGTGCAACTGACGAGCAAGAAGTGAAGCAACTGATTAAAGATATCATTGCCGTTCATCAGAAAGTAACTTTATCTGTAATTTGGTTTCCAACTCTAGAAAGCATTGACAGCAATTTGCGTGCCAACAACGATACCAATCTAAATTTCAAGGATATCGTATAAATAGAGCGAATAGGCATGTGGTGGAATTACAAAAGCGACAGTTTTATGTACCCACATAACTTTAATAAAATACAACCGAACATTATCAACCTATCAAGACGACCGACGAAACGAGTAGTGTTGAAAATAACCTTTCAGTCTTCGACCCACTTGGACTCCTCTCAAATTTTCTAATTGGCGGGAAAATTTTGATACAAAAATATTGGAAAGTACAACAACCGACAATGGGACATGTCGAAAACTTGGATTGCAAATCTTCACAAGGTAAAAAGTCTAAAATTCCACGAAGATATACATCGTTTCTGATAAACGACAGCCAAAACGAAATTCATATTTTTTGTGACGCGTCTCAAGACGCATTTGCTGCTGCTGCATTTTTACGGTTCAAACATGGAAACGATATAGTGTATATATTGGTTAACGCCAAATGGCGAATGGCACCACTCAAGCCGATGTTTATTTTAAGACTTGAGTTACAAGCTGTTATTTTAAGTGTTCGGCTGGCCACGTGTTTTAAGACATCGCTGAATATCAATGCAAACGCGATATACCTTTGGAGCGACTAGGTGGTTCAAGGTTTTCGTCGCTCAAACAGTTGGAGAAATCCAGGAGTTGACAAATGTATCCGAGTGGTATTACGTACCAACAACTGACAATATAGCAGATGACGAACAAAATAAAAAAAAAAAAATGATTTCGACGATAATTCAAAATGGTTTAGGGCCCCCTTTTTTTGTACGGTCCTACTACATCATGGCCCAAACAAGACAAGATTCGATCGCAAATCAACGATTCGGAAATTTATGAATTAAAAACCGAGCTTATCAGCTTCATCTCTGACGATATCGCCATTGCTTCAATTCCTGATGTCAACAAATTTGGAAAGTATCAAAAAAAAAAAATCAAATTTGGAGTTATATACCGATCAACCGCCTGGATGCTACTTTTCATCGACAGATGTAAAACTAATCAGACTGTGCATGGCGTTAGGTACCCTATGAAACCCAATGAAATGCAACTCGACTGCTATTCTTCCGAAATAAAACTCTTATCGATCGGTAAGTCAATTCCGAAATTTAACAGTTTCAGACACCTCCCATGTGTAGTAGATACGGATGGAATTATTCGTCTGAAGGGTTGTCTAGATAATTCGAACATAAATGGTGATAAGAAGATTTCGATTGTTCTGGACGTGAGTCACCCCATCACCAAATTAATCATCGAATGGTACCATGTGAAAAATAATCATATTGAAATCGACACAATCATCTACAATATTCGGGAAAGCTTTTGGATTCCTCGATTGAGAAATACCCTCAAAAAATTATCCCGTGAATGTCAACACTGTAAAAAAAGGGCAATGCTAGAAATTCTAATCATTGGACATCTAGCTTTATGTCGGTTAGAACCAACCATCAGACCCTTTGAAGTAACCATTGCACGAAGTCTATTAAAACGCTACGGTGTGATTTTCACTTGCCTTGTGACACTGGTCGTATACATCTGGAAATTGCAGACGACTTTTCAAGTAACGCCCTTATGTTTGTGTTTCGACAATTCGGTAGTCGACGAGGATTTTTCAAAGAGATGTATTCAGACGACGGCACACTTCAGAAAAGCCGAAAAGGAAATAGGAAGCCATCTGAAATTGGTGGAAATATCCCTTGAAGAACTTCAGATGGTATTGCAACCTACCAGCCGCACCACATATGGGAGGTGCCTGGGAGCGTCTCATACGAACAGTCAAACAACTCCTATTCGAAATGCTTAAATAGAAGTATCCGCATGAATATGGTCTTCCGTCACTATTCTGTGAAATCGAAAATATTTTAAACAGCCGGCCATTGACAAATGTGCCATTGGATTCAGCAGATGCAGAACCATTGATACCGAATCATTTTTCGATTGGGTCGTCACATGCAAGTTTACGTTTTGCCCAAACGGGCGACAAAGACAATTATTAGAACAATTTTGGGAAAGGTGAAGTGTGAAAGATGGTTAAAATCCTATCAGAGAAATAGCCAAGCTCCATCCTAAATGGCCATATTTCAAAAATTTCTTTAAAATCACGTAGGTATATTGTATGGTAATCGATTAATTGGTCTAAAAATGTATAGTATCCCAGTTGCAACACTTCCTAAACTGCACGCGACCAAGGTTTTCTTTTAAAACAAAACTTATCACCCACAAAAAAAACACTGCCTTGATATTGTTTAGATTTTAATTTTAAAAATATTTATTGAAATTTTATAATGTTCACAATATTCTTATTTTAATTTAATTCAATTATGTTTTTTTTAGTTTTCGACTAAAAAAAAACTTTTCACAATTTTGAATTTTATTTATTTGAAAAATTAAGTGTTACAAAAAAAATGGAGTAATATGTCGCATCACTCGTATGCACAAAAATACTCTCTACCACTTGACACTGGTAAGTTTCGCGATTGGAAAAAAAATATTAATTAGACCTTTTTATTGTAAAGGAAAAACAACGACTGGGTAAGAAAAAACTTTATCGAGACGATGAACAAAATTAATAAATGAATTTATCTTGCTGCGTTGCCAAAATCAAATTAAAATTAATGAATTTTATAATTTCGTCGTTAGCTAACATCCCGGCGTTATAAATATAAATATCGCTAATATATTGGGCACAATGTCTGAATAACTACGTTTATGCGGTGCACGCCAATATATGTAATTTGCTATATTGTGGCAAAGAAACGAATGAGTAAACATAATTTGTATATTTACATTCGTTTGAACGCTACAAATGAACAATTAATCGAGGCCCTAGCTTTGAATGATCAACTGATGGCTAGCCCGGATAAACTGATGCCTCTCTTGGGAGTACTGGTTTCTTGCGACGAGAGAGTACTACACAAACCGTGTAGAAAAACAATATTTTGTTGATATTAGTGAATTAAGTATTTAATAATTGTCGTTTAAAATATAATATAATTTTTGGATAACTGCTGATAGTTCTTTATAAAGATCCGAAAATACAGTGTGAATAAGTGTGTGAAATTAATGTAAGGTGTGATAATTGAACGTAAACAAATTTGATCACGTTCAAAATATTCATAACGGTACTGCTCCAGTATCCATTAGGTAGGTAATTTCACACCACATGTGTTACTCTGCTTAACTTAAATAAACCGATAAAAACTATTTTTGGAAAAACGTTTCAGTTACAAACCAATTTTTTTTCGCAATTGCCTTCAACTTGAAGTTAAAATATTTTTTGATTACTCTAACCTTCCTTGGTAAATTGATCGGGTCAATTGATTTTTATTCAGATACGTCGTTGTCCGATAACCCCATTATTGGATTGTTTTTCAAATCTTTGCATCAATTTTAGTTTGAAAAGTAGGATGATTCAATTAAAACGAAAACATTTTGGTATAATAGGCTCGAGTAAAAAAGTGAGGTCGAAAAACTACAATTCGGTTACCAACCGACTTAAGTTTAGTGGGAATATTAACACGTCTGGATTAACAAAGAATATCACTATGGGAATTGGATATTAATTTATGGTTTCAGAAAAGAAAAATATTCCAAATTTCTACAACGAAATAGGGTTTTTCTACAGGAATCGTAAATCTATCATTGTTGTTTCGCGGTCTGCTGCTAACCTGAAAATATGCAAAAATATCCAAAATATTTTACGACATAATATTTTTCGCGAGATTGGCTTGTTTTGAACCCCTTGATTTGATTTATATTCGAAAGAAAAGCATAGCTATAATTGTTTGAAATAATCAGCATACTTCCAAATCACGTGTTCCGGGTAAATTTGAATAGTTTTAATATGAAATACGAGTAGCTAGTAGAAGAGTTTGTCTTAAGTAATTAAATTTGTACCGAGGTTATATTTTTCACTCCACAACTTTCTCTTAAATCAATAGAATATTTTGTGATTCGAACCGCAATTTAATTATGTCACTCAATAATGGTATTATTGACGTAAACCATTAAAAATTATTAAGTGGGAAAACATAGAAAAGAAATATAATTAATTTTATAGGATGCCTTAAAAATGTCTATTGTTTTTATCTAACGGAGTAAATTTTATTGATTTTTGGTTGGTTTGTATTCTTATGAAGATTTGTAGATCGTAGCGTTTTACGGCTTGGATTTATCATTAAAGAAGACAATAAAAGTGTATAAATTGGTTGCTGCTAATAAATCATTGATAATTCCACTTTCTATAAAAACAAAAGATAATTTTAGTTTTTGAATTTACTTTGCTTGGATGAGCATTATCTAAAAAAAACATGAAACTGATAAATTGCCATGTTTTTCATCCTTGTCGTGTTAGACCGTTTATTTTAGTCCACGGTGGACTAAAACAGCTTTTTATATAATTTGATTTTAAACTACAAAAATTTGTATTTTACTTTGCACCCATTTAGCCATTTTATTTCTTTTAGTGGTTTGAGCTTAAATGATTTTGACCTTCTGTGTCTAAATTTTTGATAAACCTATTTGCAATTATTTGATTCCATATCCATAGAGAAATCCGCACATATTTAGTATTTGAATTTTTAATTTTTTTTTTTTTTTTGCTGAACTCTGTCGAAGTTTGCTGGAAAAAACTGCGCGACTACATCATTTGAACGTTCGTTCTTCTTTAAGTTTGTTTCTACTTTTATTGTGCGACGTGCAATTCATCTTCGTGTGTTGTAGATAAATGGATAAGAAATATGCATTTTGACAAAACATGAGAAATTTAAATTAACAACAAAAAAAAAATCGTAATTAATTCAGATAGTTTTATTGTTACTCGTAGTTTCGATAATGTAAAAACTACCCATATTATTCTTTAAAACTTTAGTACGTAATCCTTTCAGATGTCAATCAAATGGAATTTCTAGGTACATACGTATACATATACACATAGAATGATATGAAAAAATGCCAAACTTTGATTGATTACAATAAATAGTTAGCCTGAATAATGTCCTGAATAGAGATAAAATAATTCTCTAATTCTTGGGAATCCTTAAAACTAATCAATTGTGGAACGTAAATCATTTTGTGACATTTTAGTATAATATACAATCAAGATTTAATTTTATATATATCTATAATTTTTTTTTGTTTCTTTTAATTAATTTTCCATTTTCTTTTCGGAAGGTATACACCGATTTATTTTTTGAACTGAATAAACGAGGTGTTGCATGTAAAATTGTATAAACACAAGTGACCGATTCCTGAGCACATTTTACGTACCTAATGTATTATTAGAAATAGCTTTCCTTTTCATTTACATTGTGAAAGATCCATAACAACTGAATACAGCCCTAATCAAAATCATATTTTTGTCTGTACTGTAATTTTCACCGTTGCAACAGCCTTCAATCAACACAAACGATACTCAACTCTTCAACAACAAAAGAAACATAAAATCTACAAACGTGCGTAGTAACAGTGTCTAGCCAGCGAAACATATTAAGAGCTGTTCTTTGATAGTGAGGAATTCATTCCGGTAAGCGACTTTTATTTAATTTAACTAAGCGAAAAGAATAATGAAAATTTCGGTTAACCGGTGTATTAAAGCAGTTATTTGTGAAAACTATTACATGATTTCGAGAAAGTTTTGTGTTGTGCTTTGATAGAATTAAAATTACGACTGAGGCGAAATTAGCGAAAGCAATTTAGGGAATACAAATAGTTATGAACCAAATCCAGCGTGCCAAGACTTTCGTAGACGAAGGTTTAAAGAAGGCTTCTCTTCCCGAATTATAGTTGCGGTTGGGTAGCATTGACGATTATTTTACAAAATTTAATGAACTACAGATCAGCATTGAGCAGTTAGATGAAACAATTTGATTTTGTTTTCAATTAAAACCCGCTTTAATGGTTGCAATTGATAGCATCCGCTTTTGTGTTGAAGGAAAAAGTTTACAGCAGGGTACAGGAAACCATTAACCGGTTTTAATCAGACTCCCAAAAATTGAATTGAAAACATTTTCAGGTGAGATCACAAAGTTGTTAGAGTTTTTTGAAAGCTTTCAATCACTAGTTCATAAAAATCCTGCTCTAGATGACTTAAACAAATTCCAATATTTAAAACCATCACTTGATAAGGAAGCTGCAAGATCAATTGAATCGTTAGAAACCACTCCTGCAAATTACACGAAAGCTATAAAAATTCTAACTTCTCGATATGCAAACAAAAAAATTATCTGCGAATATCATCTTCGTAAGCTATTCAGCTTTAAGCGCACTTTCAATGCACACATTCGAACTTTAACTACACTTGGCCCACCTACCAAGCAGTGGGATGATCTTATTGTCCATTTATGTTGTTCGAAGTTAGATTCTGACACACTCGAAAAATGAAATAACGAAGCTCCAAGTGATAGACTAGAAATATTCGATGAGTTGCTTGTTTTCTTGAACCGTCTTTATCAAACATTGGACAATTATACTCAATCGTCAGGAGAAACAACAGTTACACGTAATCAAAGATCTCAGCTGTTTTTTCCACGAACTAGATCCACTGCAATGTTCGCGTTACGAAAATTTAAATGTTTTTTCTGCAACAAACAGGGTCACAACATATTTCGTTGCAACATATTTTTAACATTATCAATAACAGATCGACAAAAGGAAGTAGGCTGACTAGGGCTGTGCAATAACTGTTTAAAGCCAAACCATCAAGTCAAGGACTGTCCGATAACCGAGAAATATCGCAAATGCAATTTAAATCATCACAAATTAATTCATCCGGAATTCCCATCTACCACTTTAAAGAAAAACATAAGCAGATAGCTTCCTCTACAGGTTCATCATCTTTGTCAGCTAATGCAACTGTAAAACTTTTTACAAAGTCAAGGGGTTTCCTGGTACTCTCAACTGCTATAGTGTTCGTTCTGAATGATAAAGGCACACCAATTCCATGTAGGGCATTACTCGAATCTGGTTCGCAGCTCCACTTCTTGACCGAGGCCTTTGCTACACAATTAGGGGTTAAGAAGTTCAAATTGAATGCTCCTATTGGTGATATAGGAGACGCGTCTTTTAATAGTCGTAATTCCAGCTACATAACACTTCAATCTAGAATCAATGGTTATTCTTCTGCCATCACGGTTCATATTCTTACAAAGATAACCGATCTACAACCATCAGTGGAGTTAAAGTGGAGCCCATCGGAAATACCACAAAATCTACAATTGGCGGACCTTCAATTTCATATTCCGCAAAAAATCAATATGCTCATTGGAGCTGAGCTGTTCCTGGAATTACCGACAGTTGGTCAGATCAGATTAGGCGATGGTTTCCCACATCTCCAAAACACTCTGTTAGGATGGATTATTTCTGGAAAAATTGTAGATACATATGCAAAAAATCTCTGCAATTTAAGTACAATCAAGGAACCAACTTTAGAGACTGTTCTACAAAAGTTTTGGCAATTAGAAACAGTGGAATCTACAGATGAGGCCAATACATTATGCGAGCAAATGTGTGAATCAAGGCCGTTTTATTGTCAAACTGCCATTTAAAGAATCACCAACCTTATTGGGGAACTCACAAGTTACGGCCACAAAGCGATATTGTAGTTTAGAGAGAAAACTAGCTAGGAATGCTGATATTAGTCACCAGTATCGAGAATTTATTGGCGAATATTTAAGTTTGGGCCATATGGAATCATTTAAAGCGGAAGACATAGATAATGATTACTACTATCTCCCACACCATTGCGTTTTGAGGCCAGGCAGCTCAACTACTAGACTTCGTGTAGTATTTGATGGTTCCGCGAAGACATCTTCTGGTAAATCGTTGAATGACATACTGCTGGTGACACCGATTGTGCAAAACATGCTGTTCAGTATTCTTATAAGATTCCGGTCACATATCTATATGTTTTTAGTGCGGCTATATCTAAGATGTATCGTCAGATCTGGGTAGCACACGAAGACACAAAATATCAATATATTCTTTGGCGAAATAACTATAGTGACATTATTCAATCTTTTAGGCTTAAAACTGTGACATACGGAACGAGCTCTGCACTTTTTCTGGCCACCAGGAGCCACAAACAACTGGCGGTAGATGAAGCGTCAAACTTTCCACTTGCCAGCAAAGCTGTTATGTGACATAAGTATGTCGATGATATATTATCTGGATCGAACTCAAAAGAGGAGCTTATGAAGTTGCAACATGAAGGTATTAAAATGTTAGGCACGGCTGGTATGTCACTTAAAAAATGGTGCTCGAACGAGCCTGATGTTCTACTAAAGGTGTTAAACACGGATCGTGAACAGCTTCTTCATCTGGATGACTATAGTTTCGTTAAAACTTTAGGCATGTATTGGCAACCAGATGTGGATATGTTTCATTTCCATGTCAATCTGCAAGACCGATCAACAGATAGAATTACTAAATGATCTGTTGTTTCCGACATTGCCCGAATTTTTGATCTTCTCGGACTTATATCACCAATTATCACTGTGGGAAAAATCTTCATGCAAAAACTTTGGAAGCTAAAACACGATTGGGATGCCTTTTTGCCTCAAGAACTTTACACCAAATGGACGACATATCGAGCTGAGCTTTCGAAATTAAACTTACTTCAAGTAAAACGTCATCTGTTTGCAAAAAACTAACCAGACGAAGTAGAACCACACGGTTTCGCCGATGCCAGCGAGTCTGCTAATTGAGCGACCATCTACACTCGTAGTATTGACAAGAATTGTGATGTTATTGTATCATTACTGTGTTCAAGGTCTCGCGTAGCTTCTCTACGAAAGACGACCATTGCGCGCTAAGAACTTTGTGCTGCTTATCTGTTAGTCATTCTAGTTAGCCGATTCCTTCCGATTTTGAACTTTAAGGTTAGTCACACTATATATTAGACCGATTCTACAATCGTTTTGCACTGGATCAAGTCTTCGGTTTCTAGTTGGAAACCGTTCGTCTCAAATCGTGTGGCAGGAATTCAGCAGCTTAAAGCCATCGATAACTGGAATCATGTAGAATAAAAATTGAATCCAGCAGACATTTTTCACATGGTCTAATGCCTAGAGAATTTCTACAATCTATATATTGTGGTTCAATGGACTTGCGTTTTTTTCACCGCCAGATAAATATAAATCACCAGCGCAAGTCGAATCATATAATGACGTACCCGAGCGGCGAAAGTACAAGGCTGTACTTACAGCAACCTATGGATCTTCAGAATTTCTGCAGAGCATAAAATATTTCAACGACTTCAGATCGTTGTGTAACGTCATTGCTTATGTTAACCGGTTTATTAATAATGCGAGACCCATGAGAAATAACCACGAACGCAGGTCCGGCCCCTTGTCATCCAATGAACTCAACATGGCCATGCTATTGATTGCCAGGAATTATCCTACAACGGAGAGCATTCGGGAATAAAATCGTTGATCTGCAGAAGGAACATCCCATTTCACGAAAGAGTCGTTTTATTTCCCTTTCACCATTCCTAGACTACAAGAATATTATTCGTGTTGGTGGTCGCCTTAATAAGTCTAATTTGTCCTATACATCCAAACATCCTGTCCTACTCCCTCCCGAATATCCATATACTTACAATCTCCTGTGTTTTTATCATTATAGATATTTGCATCTTGGCCCACAAGCATTGTTAGCCGCCGTCCGTGAGGAATATTGGCCACTTAATGGCAGACGTCTCGTTTCAAAAGCCTTTCGACACTGTTTCCGATGTTTTCGGGCATAATTGTAAATACATTTGCCGCTAGTTGTCACTACTAAAGTAGAACAAAAGTACTTCACGGTTTTCAAAAGGTGGCAGCACTAAGAGACACTAATTATAAACTCCACTCAAACTTTCACTGTGTTCCATTGGAAACCATTTATATGTTCAATAGAACGCAAATTTTTGTGACCGTAGTAAAATATAACCTCAATTTACATAAAACTCCTAGATTTTATTAAAAAAATACGTTGTTCTGTTAATATTAATTAATAATAATAAGTAGTAAAACATTAAACTACAAAATAATTAAAATATGGTATGCTAACTAAAATTATTGAATCGATTGGAATTACTGAGAATGTTCTGAAATCTGTATAATAGCTGCTTATTTACCGGGATTTAACGCCCTTAATAATAGTAAGTTTAAATCAGATATTTGATTACTAACCTTCCTTAGTGGGAGCTACTTTGTATGTAGGCACCGTTCATGGATGTTGAACAGTAGTATTCGTTCATGGAATTTCGTTAAATCCAATCGTGCAGGAAATTTGTGGTATGAAATGAAAGGCAGATTTTGATTTAAGCTAAAATATCCCTCTAATTATGCATATGTGTCAAATTCTATAAGGAAAGCTTAATTAACTCTCGACATAATGTTGAAAAATTGTATTCATCATTACCACTCCACTTGACGTAGATAGTCAACTTGCCTCGGATCATAACGTAGTTAGGTTTGAGATTTTTCATGAGAATGCTCAACATATTCCCGATCATTAATATATATGATTATTGTAATGCTAACTGGATCTCTTCCAAAAATCATATTAGTTCCAAAACTAACTTAAATTGCAAACATGTCAATAATACTGATCAAATTGTGCTGTATGTTCCCAAAGTGTCCCAAGAAACAATTTCTAACTATGGTTACAAGTCAACCTCTGATATTGGTAAGTATTTGGTTTTATTTGGGTAATTTTCTGACCAGGTATATTTTAACAATAAATATCTGATTGAATAACTGCCATGCTAGACAAATTTTATGATTTTTTAGTTAATATTCAAAGGTAAAACATCGTAAAAATTAGCATGTCAGTTAATAGCTAACACTTTTTACCATTTTTAATCTATGTTTGGTTTGAGGAATTATTTTCTGGGTTTGATTACAACCTGTATAATTTTACTATCAGTAATGTATTAAAGTGGTGTTTAACCTCTGTAGATTAAAAACTTATCTTTGGGAATGTTTCTAACTTTCTTAAAACATCTAATAACTGAGTATGCCAAATTTGTTTTCAATAATTATTTTGTATAGAGATTCCATATTATTCATTAATATATCGAAAATAAGTTTAATCCTAAGCCGATGTATAGCTAATAACGAACTTAATGGTTTAATTTTAACCATGGTGAACCAAAGTTTAACTTTTGCTGACTTTAGTTAATGTTTGACTTGTTAGTTAGAAATTAATGCAGTTTTAGTTATAAATATTACCACTACCGCTAATTAGTTTTAAAAGTAAATTCTAAGGGAATATGAAGTTAACAATAAACTTGTTGGTTTAAAATAAACCGCATTTCAATCAAATTGCAACCATAGTTGATTTTATGTTAGAATCTAGTTAATATGTTACTTACTAATTAACACATTTCATATTTTGTTCTAACCAGTAACGCCAACCAACTAACGAATATATTCTAAAGATTAATTATAGTTAAAATTGTTGAAATAGTAAGTGCAGTGTAAGTTTCTGTGGTAAATTTAAAAAAATTAAGTCCAAACGAATAAATAAATTTTTAAATTGCGATACTATCAGAAGACGTGTTCAGGCTTATTTGTTAAAAAATAAAAGTGCCACCACAATGTGGCTAATGTTACAGTGCGAAGTGTTAACAGTGCGAATTTATTACGTTACGAAGTGAATAATGAAGAGGAAAATAACAGCGTCGAGAAGGAGGAATTGGACTGCGAATCTCCATCAGAAGAAGAAAAAGATTCGTTTACTTGATATAAATGATCTTTTGGCCATTCTAATTTATCATCGGTTATATGGAATACCAAAAGATGCAAGAAGTTTGCTCCAAATACCAATAAATGTGAAATGTAAAATTGAGCCACCAGGAGAATTCCCATTTCGATCTTAAGGAAATGCTAAGAAAAGTTTTAGAAAATGTGCTAACAATCCCAGATAAACTTTTACTGAATTTTAATATTGATGGCCTTTCTAGTAGCAAAAGCTCAAAGGGGTAATTTTGGCCTATTCTGTGTTCAATTCAGGATTTTAACATAAGACCGTTTGTGATTGCAAAAGAATATTTATAGGATTTCTTGAATGAATTGAACGCGCTGCTCACTACTATTGGAATTAATAATTTTATTTGTTATGCTCCAGCCAGATCCTTTATTAAGGGAACTAAAAACCACAATGGTTATTTCGCTTGTGATAGTTGCAGTGTAGAAGAAGACTAGTCAATTAATTTTAGTCAATTTGATTGCAACCTAAGAACAAATGAGAGCTTTCGGAACAGAATTCAGGAAGAACATCAGACAAACGATTCTCCGTTGGAAATATTACCAATTGATATGGTGTTATCTTTCTCATTGGACTATCTACATTTAATATGTATAGGGATAGTAAAAAAATTATTACTCATGTGGATAAAAGGAAACTCCAATATGACAACCAAACTTTCATCTAGAGATTCGAAGGGTGTATCCGACGCATTACGTAAAGCTTGCTCGACCCAACCAATTCAATTCACCACGATTATTTGCACGTTAGATGTAATACGTTTCTGGAAGGGGACGGAATTCCGTACATTTCTGTTATATGCGGGTCCAATAGAATTAAATGGATTTGTTTCCACTTATGTCTATAACCATTTTTTAGTTCTACACTGTGCGATTATTGTTTTTATTGGCAAGCGACATGTAAGGGTTTGTAAAATCTCTATTATGAACTGGAAGTAAACCACTTCAATAAATATCCAGATATATATTAATAAACATTTCACCGACGTTAGTAAAATATCCATTTTTAAAGAGGCAACAGGATGAAACTCAAATAAGAAATGACTCCCAAGGAACTTATATGGAAATAGGCTTCAGAAATTACATCATAGTCATTCCTTTAGAAATAAGTGGGTAAACTTTTCTAGAAAAAGAAATTATCAGTTTATGGTGGTGCAGATTCCACTGCGCCAGCTAAAGTTTTGAACAAATGGTTGTTACAAGACAATTTACTGAAAAAGTTTTCATGGGCTGGGATCTCTGAAAAACATTCGTCTAGTTCCTTCAAAGAAATTTTAGAATTAATTATCGCGAGTGTAAGACTAAGTCATCCTAATTATACTGCACACACCAATGCGAATTTCTTCAAGAATTATTTAAAGTATGTCAAATTAAGACTGCAATCTAAGTAATCTAGTAATATCTTTCAATTGGTACTATTACAATTTTTACTTTAAACATTTCAGAAACAAATCCAAAAAACTGAGGTTGCTGTTGGAGATGCTGCCAATAATTCAACCGTGAGTCGTGCCCGCATTCAATATTTATTATTTTTGATTTTTCAAATGCAATTAATTTTTCTAATTTTTCAATTAATCATAGTGAATTTTTGAATTGGTACCTGAATTGAATTCAATAAGAAATATAAATAAATAAACATAATTTTTGCTCAACTCTATGGTTTATATTTAATAGTGTTAAATGGAGCAGAATCTGGTCATAGTGAGTAATATTTTATCCGACATCCAACCTTTAATGTGGGCTGTGAAATAACGGGTTTACAACTGGAACAATCCCAACTCATAAGTTGAAATATAGTATTTTAATAACCGGAAAGTTTAGATTTTTTTAGGTTGCATATCGGTTAAAAATTGTCATGGGTATTTTTCAACCATTTTTATTTGAACTGTACCCGGTTAGAAAATAACTTTATTGAAACCTTTGTTGATTTTATAAAGGTTGATGCCATAGTGGTTACTCAACCGTACCAGGACAACTGAGGTTAATATTTGCCCTTGCATACACCCGTGAATTAATGGTTAGATTAACGATTGAGTAACGACAAATTAACCAATTTAAAACTAGTGCGTTATTTTAACTTAAGCTTAACAACGGTTAAAATACCGTTCTCCAACCAAAAATTGTTTCTTGGGGCTCATATAAATTTCAGTATGTTATTCCTGATGACATCAAAAATACTATAAATCTTAGAAATACTGTTCGACGTGCATGGCAGCGTAGTAGAAATGTTAATATGAAGAGACATCTAAGTTATTTTACACACTTGGTCAGATCTAAGATTTTCAAATTTAGAAATGATAAATAAAATGACTATCTTGAATATGTGTTAGGTCTCAAATTACAAAACGACTTTGGAGTGTTCACAACTCTATTAAAAATAAAAATAAAGGTTTCCGAGTACTGCAACATAAGTATAAATATAAAAGATTCATCCCCGGTGGCGTTAGAAATTAATAATTTATTTCCTTCATTGGCCAATATTATCTAAAAGGCTCAAAAACAAAAAAGCTTCTGCCAATGATAAAATTAACAACCGTATTCTTAAAAGGATACTACGTTAACAATGTTGTATAATAATTGTTTTAAGCTAGGATACTTTCCTTCTTTATGGAACCATTCAGTGGTAATTCCAATACCTAAAGCAAACGTTTTACCAAGTGCGCACCATTTAGAAAACGCATTAGAAATATAATAACAGTTAATTGAATTCCTAGTATTGGTTCGCTAATTATGCAGAACTATTGGAAATGATCCCTCTTGGAAACTCGGATGTTAGAAAAACATTGGGATTTTTGTGGAATTCCAAAGTGAAATTATCACTAAATGAACAGTGTTGTCATGAATTGCGTGTATATTTGATCCACTCGAATTAATTGCACATGTAGTTATCAAAGCCAAATTAATCATGTAAAATCTGTGGAAATTAGATTTAGAATGAGATCAGAGATTAGCATTTCAACAAGAAAGGATTGGTGTGAATTTAAAAATCGATTACATGGTATAAACAAGTTAAAAATCATGAGGTGTGTAATACCCGGCAACTCAAAATTTATTGAATTACATGGTTTCTCCGATTCATCGGAGTTAGCGTACAACGCTTGTGTGTACATTCTAACATTAGATGCCAAAGGTGAATATATACAGTGAGACTTTTATGTAAATCGGGAGTTGCACCTATACAGAAATTGTCAGCTCGAGACTTGAACTGTATGCTGTGCTATGGTTATCCAAATTAATCAAAAATGTGATTTGTGCTCCGAATATTGATTTCAATATAGTTGTGTTGTGGTTTGATTCGCAGGTAATTTTGAGCTGGGATCAAAAATCCATCTAATACATTAATGTCCTTTGTAGTGAATAGAGTGGTTGAGATTCAACAATTGACCAAATATATTTCATTTGGGAATATATTAGAACAAAAAATAATCCTGCAGATATGAAACAGATCTTGTTAGGCCTTGCACGGCCCTAATATTTTACAAAAGGATGATAAAGAATTTCCCGATTCTATTCCTGAGGTTCAAGAAAGTGAATTACCGGAACTTAAACATTTAAATGTGAGTGTTGCCAATTTGAAGTGAATTGACTTTGACTTCATGACAAACATTAGTACATTCTAAAATATTCAAATTAACATATGTTATGTGTTGTGCTTTATAAATAATTGCCGAGAAAGTGTAAAAAATTCTAATTACAATCGAATTCAAACAAAACAGTTTACATCTCAGGAAATGTGCAATTCAATTAAAGTTTTAGTGAAAGTGTGAATGTTATGTGATTCCCAGCAATAGCAAACTTAAACAATTAAGCATATTCTTCGATAGTAAAAATTTATTACGAGTTGGTGGCCGTCTAAAATATGCTAAACTACCAGTGAACCAAAAACATCAATTAGTATTTTGTCGAAACATGAGTCCTAACAACAACCCTAATAAGACATTTGCACATCGAAAACCTACATATAGGCCAAAGCGGATTGCTGTCCGTGGTTCTACAACCGCGGTTTTGGCCAATTGGAGCAAACAATATTATCAAATTTGTTGTTCGAAAATGTATTCGATATTTCAGAGCAAATCTAAAATGTGAAATTCAATACATGGGTGGCTTGCCAGAGTTTAGACTAACCCCAATTGAGCTATTTGAAAACGTGAGAATAAACATTAGAGGAAGGGTACGCAGCAGTATTTATTTGCACTACATCCAAAGCAGTTCATTTGGTATCGAACATGATATCGCAGACGTTTGTTGCTTCTTTGCATCGATTTGTGAGTGGTCGGAGTGTTCCATCTTGCATTTATTCTGATAACCGTTCTACATTTATTGGAGCTAAATCGGAGCTTTCTGAATAATGGAATTATTCAATAAAAACAACGAATTTAATGAAAAAATCAAAAATCTTTGTGTGGGAAAACAGATTGAGTGGAAATGTATACCACCATATACACCACATTTTGGTGGCTTATGGGAGTCCACCGTTAAGTTTATGAAATCATATTTGAAACGTGTTGTGAATAATACTTCTCTATTATACCAAATTGATGCAATTTTGAATTCAAGACCTCTAACTCAGCAATCAGACGCCCCTAACGACTTAATATGTATAACTCCATCTCATTTTCTATTGGGAAAAGCGTGTACAGCAATAAGTGAGCCAAGTTATGAAACTGCGAAAATAAATAGATTGTCACATTGGAAGTACGTGCAGAGCTTAAAACAACACTTTTGGAGTCAATGGACCGGTGAATACTTAACCAAACTCGTAGATGGTTTAAAAATAAAATCATTATCAATGAAGACATGTTAGTACTGGTTAGAGAATATAATTTGCCGCAACAACAATGGAAATTAGGACGTATAGTATATATTTATCCATGAAAAGATAATATTGTGTGTTGTTGAGGGAGATGTTCCTTCCGACAGTATACTATACCATCGAGCGCTTTTCAGCTTCTATAGGAATAACAATTTTTGATTATATTAAAACACGAATTCATTCTGTTTTACTACATATACTATATACTGTCATACTGTTTTTGTTTTTTATGTGACTTAGTTTGCTTCCAATCATATAATTTCAATTAAATAATTCATCAACAATATTTACTTTATGCAATGTCATTTTCTGTTGGAAACCTCAATTTTTTATATTTTTCACATTAAATACAAAACTTTTGTACAAAACTTTGGATTTTATTTCGAAACTTAAGTTGGGAGACAAATTTTTCTATTTTGATTATGAATTTCATGAAATTATTATCAGATGGATGCTTCTCAAAGTCAAAAATTAAAATAATATTCAGAAGGAACTTGTCATAAAAATGGCAAACCGAAAAATAGATAAAAATAGTGATTGCGGTTGCGGGAGTAAAACTCTTACAATTTTTTTTGCAAACAAAATTAGTTTTGATCAAACAGCAGAATGAATTTTGAAACTGATGCATAATATTAAAATGTTTGCTTATTTATAATCTCCCCTAAAAAAAACAGAGAAAGATTTGTAAATTTATCACTTTCAGTTAAAGAATTTTATGGTAATCTATACTTAATATTATACATATATTTAAAGTGAACAACTATTAAATCTTATTCATTTTAACATTAATCCAACTTTAATCTTACTTTAAGAGTTTTAGTACACTGTTGGGTTAAAGTACAATGACCAGGTTCTGGTTTGAAAGATAACAGTTGTTAGTTGCTTTATCATGTCTTTCCTCAATAAATCCGTAGTAAAAATTTTCTCATATCTTTATATGATCTTTCCCGATAAAGATGAATAAGCCATATTCAGTTACTACTTTTAATCAGATTTCTAAATAAGACGTATTATACATTACCTTGAAGGCCGATTGTGTAAGCAACAATATTAAAATATTAAAATCTTAAAATCCTGGCTCCTGATTCTCTTAAACAGGAGATTATTTGTAAATGTAAAAATTTAAGCAAAGCGGAAAAAAGCAAAGTTAACTTTTATGCGTTTCCAAGTTTTCCACGGGAAACTTGAACAGAATTATGTTATTGCGATAGCTATTGCCAAGTCACATCAATGTAATCCATCTCAAGACATAACACCCCAGAGGCTGATTTTATAGAAAATTTGCAATGATTTTTGGAAAATTGAATTTCCTTAGATTTCCCACGGGAAACGTAAACTGAAATTTGTTTCCAGCCATAGCTACTTACAAGTTACATCAACTAAATCCATCTTCAGACATAACACTATTGAAGCTGAATTTATACATTCATGTTATACTTTCGGCTGGGAACTCTATCAAATTTTCGCAGATTTCCCACGGGAAACTTGTTCTGAGTTTTTTTCCTGCAACAACTAATGACAAAGCACATTAAAGCAAACCATCTCCAGACATAACACTATAGAGGCTGATTTTATACCAAGTTTCTAATCATTTTTGAAAATTGAAATTTTTTTCTTGCATTGCTATATACAAGTCACATCAATACAATCCATTACCAGATATAATACTCTAGAGACTAATTTTATAAGAATTTTGAAATAATTTTTGGAAAATCGGATTTTCCCAGATTCCTAACGGGAAATTTAACCAAATTTTTTTAAATTATTTTTACAAAAACAGTTTTCTTTACAATAATATTCCCCTTTATCTCAATTGCAGTAATTAGAAGAAAATTAATGCGTTGCCTCTTCGTGACATGTACAAAAACTCAAACCAATATTAATTGAAATGGATTTTCGTTTCATTCGTGGAGAAACCCACGAACATAGACGACATAGAGATGTCTCTAGTCCAGGCACAAAAACGTGTTTATAAGAACACCGGAGAGCTTGACTTAATGAAAATTATAAATGTCGTAAATCCTTTGCGTTATACACACCTAACTTTTTACATGTATCATCAATTATTTCGAAAGCTACATTGAATATCGCAAGTTATAGTATTTAGCGCTATGTTCATGTGATTCTTTTAAATTTTGGACTAACTTTTTTCGGATGGTGTTCAACCGGTTACACTTTCCCTCTATTGATACGTAACTATCTCCCGAAAGACTCACAGTTTTGTGTAATGCACAATCAGAGCCGTGTAGTATTTGATGCATACCAAATACAACAAAATGCGGGGAAAACCCAGTGGAACTATGCTTCGAATTGTTCAATGCCGATTCAAATTCTTGCATATGTGGACCCCTAGTTCTTTGATTATGCTTAATATAGGCCCGAATTGACGCGAAGATGGTTCGGTTAACCCTTTCCGAAGCATTGCTTTGTGGCGAATACTTGGGAGTTAAAATATGATGTTCACCATGATTATTTATAATCCTTTGAATGAAAGCGATAGAAATTGGGGACCATTGTCAGTCAAAACTATGGGGTTAACGTGTTGTTATTTATTTACAAAATTTATGTGTCTTCTCACGTAACACTATATATTTTGATTCGAGTGATACGTCTGCCCAGACGACTCGAAAATCACTTTAAATGATACACAAGTTTCTTTTAATTTCTTTATATGATTTATTCACAATATGTGTGTAATATTTATTCACAATATATTATTATAGTTATTATTTTATTGTTTTCAATTAACTATCACCACCTGGTTATTAACAAATTAATTTTTATAAAATTTATAATTTTCCACTTTTTTTAAAATATGGCGAGCAAAAAGTAAGAAGTAAAATTAACGACTGTCACCAAAAAGGTATATCGATAGAGGGTGTATATAAAAGAAATAGGAATTATTTGCGCTGTCAGTAGTATGATATGCATACGTGAGCGCTGATATACATAGTGCGGTGATGGAACGAACGTAAGTGTGGTGTACGCGCTCCAATATACGTGATTGATATATTGTAGCGATGAACGAATGTTAATATTTATAAATATAAATATGAGTGAGGCGCTACAAAACTATTTCAAGAACGGAAAACCTAAGGAAGAATTTTTCAAGAAAACAGATTGTAGCGAAAGCGGTTGCTTGCCGGAGTGGCTGAACACAAACAAATCTGGAAAATTTATCTAGAATCAATAACAAATCTAGAAACAATAACCATTCTTAGATCTAAGATATGGGCCCAAAAAATCCAAATAAAGATACTGAAAAGACCGAAATACTTCCGTCATACTTCCCATGCGAGGTTTTGTTAAATAGTTAACAGGTTTGACTGTTTTACATGTAAGGCAACTATTGACATAATTTATGACATCTCTAGCCGTTCCAGTCCAGAAGAACTGCATCTTAAGCCTGTTTAAAGTTTTCGCTATGCCCAAATGGGCAGAGGTTGGGGGTTTGTGTGCCATAACTAACAAGTCTTTAACTAATGATTTTGGAAATGTATCAGCGCTATTATGTGTGTTGACCAAAATTTCATTAATGTTAGCCCTAGACAGAGCATCTGCTACAACGTTCTGTGATCCCGTGCGATGTTTAATATCAAAGTCGTTTGCCTGGAGTTTCAGGCTTCATCTAGTTAGCCTCCCTGTCAAATCCCTTTGGCTCATTAACCATTTGAGGCTAGCATGGTCGGTGATGATCGTAAACCGGTAACCCTCCACATAAGAACGAAAAGATTTAACCCCATGAAAAGCCGCGTAGCATTCAAGTTTGGTAATGCTGTAATTCCTTTGTGCTGCATTAAGTTTTTTTTTCGAAACATAAGCTATAGGATGCTCTGCTCCATCATCATCTCGCTGAAAAAGAACATTACCGATTCCCGTGGTGGTGGCATCACACTGTACGTAAAATTGACGCTCGTAGTTAGCGTTTTGTAATACAGGTGCAGTAGTCAAGGCATGCTTCAAGTTATCAAAGGTCGCCTTTTGCTTCTGGTGTCCATACCCATGTCTTTGACTTCTTTAAGAGCTCGGTTAAAACGAGCTGCTACAGAAGAATAATAGGGATAAGCGTCTTTAACAGTAATCTCGTTTACCTTCCGGGCATCAAGTCACAACCGCATCTTTCCATTTGGTTTTCGGACCAAAGTGACAGGTGAACTCCACGCACTCTCACGGTACTCCTCGATTACACCAAGACTTAGCATCCTGTTGATTTTTGCGTATAAGTCCGCTTGCTTCACGGGTGACAGTGGATACTAGCGCTGTTTAACTGCCGTTGCGGAACCTACGTCAATAATATGGCTGGTTAGGGTAGTTTTCCCCAATCCTAACGTTTCTGAGTTTGGGAACGATGCAATTACTTCGTCCAAATTAATTTTGTGTTCCACAGAGAGTAGATGATAGTAAGTATCCTGTGGTTTGTGAATTGGAGAGCTAGAGTCCAAAATTTCTGAAACAACTGACGGAATGGTATTGAAAATATTCCAGAAGTCGATTGCGAGATATAAAACATCTGTTAGGTCGGGCGCTAAGTAAAATTTAGTTTATTTTGTTTGCTCATTGAATCGAGCTTTTACTGTAATATAATCCAAAATTCTTTGTTTTTGGCCTAAATATTTTTCACATTCTCTTCCTAAAACACTTATGTTAGCCCCGCTATCAAGAAGCCCACAGTAGGTTTCATTGTTATTAGTAACGTAAGCTCTAGTCCGTTCATCGACAGAATCGAGAATAATAGATGATGAAACTACTCTGGTATAACATTTTCGCGACTTCCAATAATTTATGGTGCGCAATTGATGCCGAGATTGGTTGATAATACCTTCCATTGTTAAATACAAAACCCGCAAATGATTTCGAACCCATGTGTTGGAAAGTGTTTGTTGGATTTGAGCTGGTATAATTCTTGTCATGGCTAACGGATGTCGGGTCAGGTGTTGGAAGCCGCATCCTCTTTTTGTATAGTATTGATTAGTTTTCATTCCAGCCGTTTCTGTATGAGTATCATGGTACTGTGTTATTTCATTTATGTCGAAATGAAATCTTGAAATGAATTTTCGTTTCAACCTGAACTGATTTTTTTTCCTGCAATAGCTGTTGACAAATCACACTACAGCGATCCATCTCCAGACGTAACATTCTTGAACCTGATTTTAAAGAATGTTTCTATTAATTTTTTTTAAATCGAATTTTCCCAGATTTTCAACGGGAAACTTGAACTCAACTTTTTTCCTGAAATAACTGTTAGCAGGTTACATTAATGCAATCTTCCTTCATACATAACACTATAAATGCTGATTTTACACAAAGTTTGTAATGATTTTTGGAAAATCGAATTTTCGCGGATTCCCCACGGAAAACTTGTTCTGATTTTTTTCTCCTGCAATAGCTATTCACGAATTACATCAAAGCAATCCATCTCCAGACATAACACTCTAGATGCTGATTTTGGAAAATCGAATTTTCGCGGATTCCCCATGGGAAACTTCAACTCAATTTTTTTCCTGCAACAGCTATTGAAAAGCCAAATCAATGCATGCAATCCATCTTCAGATATAATACTCTAGTGGCTAATTTTATGCAATGTTTCTAATAATTTTTTTAAAATCGAATTTTCTCAGGTTAACACAATCTGCATTACGGAATTTTACTTTCGGCTGACATTAACAAGGTTCTGCATTATCGACTCTTTACTTTCGGCTAGAAACTTTAGGCTCTAACTTTAACAGTATCATCTTAACATTTCAGGGATCAAGGAATTCAAGCAGATGGGTACAACGGCGTCGGAGTCTTCTCATCTTAGACAATCTCGACATTGGATTGGTATTGCCATTATTATCAAAGTCTTCTAATATTTTTTGAAAATCTTGATTTCTGAGATATTGAATTTCACCCCTGAATTCTTTTATTTATATCTTGTAATATACATATTTAGGTATATTACCACGATTTCTGAGATCACATTGCGAAGTTTCATCAACATTTTGATTGAGTCATGACGTCTCTGAATTTTACATGTCGGTTTAGGTAGTGCAATTTTTTGAGCTTCTTAACTTTGTACTAAAATTTTAGATAAGCCGATTAATTTCCGCTACTTATTGAATAATATGTATTTATCAGTAATATTATGAGTTTAAAGACAGATCCATTTTATTATTTTAATAAAATTTAAACCTAACCCAATCAATTAGAGCAAGCTAAGATTACTGGATGTTTTATTGTGATCTACTGAGCTTACATTTAGATGTTAGGTCGGAAGTTATAGCAATGAAAAATGTAAGTTGCTGATGTTGATGGTAAGAGTGGAATATGATAAGCAAAGAAAGAATAATGGGTTACAATTATGGAAGGGAATGGTATGGTTGGCTCAAAAACTTTATGGTGAAATTAAACAAAGATATTTCTGCTTAATTTATTATTTATTTTGTACTAATAAATCTAAATTTTTTTAAGCATCAATACATGGTTTACCTTCATATTCCAGGCTTGTCCAATTATAAAGTGGAAATGTTTGTATGTTTGTTTTTGATGATTCCCACTTCCCTTACGATGAATCTTTCAATGAATAAAGTCGCAAACTTAGCACAGAATCTTTGTGATGACTACTGCTTTGAGGATGTGTTCGAACGTCAACTTTTTTGCCAAATATTAAAAACTTTTTACGAACGCCTTATTTATGTTTTCCTTTACCTCACTATACAAGAGTACCAATTTCCTAGGAAGATTTAAGTATACCCCGCCTTTGGAGGCATAACCTAATTAGCGTATCATTTTATAATCATCACCATGATTAATTTTATGGTAATCAAACAGTGCATAATGTGGGGTGTTTGCTATAGACTCGTGAAAACCTTCTCTTATTGATGCTGCTATTGTATCTAAATGTTGATCCCACCTATTATGATTTTCAGCAACTTTACCTCCAATTGCTGCTAATACAGTAAATGGCGGTTTTCGAGCCATTAACAGCCAATTCACTTAGAAGTTTTTTATATTCCTACTTTTGAATTTAGCTCCATTGTCGCTATGAATAACTCAGGTTCCTCAGGAATATTAAAAAGAAAAAAAAAACTTCATTAAGCAGATATTCGATTATTTGTTTGGTAGTTTCTTTGCTAAGAGCTTTTAAAAGGATAAATTTCGTTTAATATTCAAGAACGATAAAGATTAAAGTGTTACCCTTGGTGGATCTATGGTAAGAATCTAATAAATCTATATACATTCTTTGCCATAGACGTTCAACAGAACATAACATTAGATTTTTTTTAGTAGCACTACATACTATGCAACCACTAATGTTTTTTTTTAAATCTTTCGTCATCTCTGGCCAAAAATAAAATCTACAAATTTTTTCGAGCGTCTTTAAAATACCCTCATGTAATGAGAGAACGCCCGCGGGCGTTCATATCCATCTTTATCGAATTGGTACAGTACCGTTTCAACTCCATCATTATTTGCATCACAACGAATAAAAAATGGAAGATAGTAGTTCGGGTTGCATAATACTGGTGCCGAAGACAATAGTTTTAAGGATTTCAAAAGATCGCAGTGCCTCGGAAGTCAAATTAAACTTTCCTTTTTTGCGGCAATCAGTATGTCGGGTGGTGAAGGTAGGAAAATGTTCAATAAAACTGCGGTATCAACCAGCCATACCTACAAGACGACGGGTTTGCTTGACAGTAACAGAAGAGTGTAAATGTAGAATTGCCGATATTTTCATTGGATATGGTATCAGACCTTTTTCTCCCACCAAGTATCCCAGCTACATGATAAACTTCATCACAAAGCTGCCTTTTCTATCTTAATTGTCAGACCAGAATTACGAATATGTTTGGCGACTACTACCAACAACTCAAGGTGCTCGATCTACGAGCCGCCTGTAATCAACAAATCGTCAAGATATTCAAAAACTTTATCATTAACTTTGATACATCAAACGACACATTGATTTATCTGCATTACAAAGCCTTAAGGGCGTCACCCTGAATTTGTGAAGTGGCCGTACTGGGACCGTAAAAGGAGTTTACTTTTTACCTGATTCCGTCAAAGGAATCTAGGGCTGTAATGAACTTCATGTCAGATAACCTTCCTAGTAAACCATCTATAATGGGAAGTCAGTATGCATCTTTCATTGTAACTTTATTTGATTTTTGCACATCAAGACAAACAGTCACAGGAGAGATCCAGCAACTTTTGCTCACTTCTATGAGCCCCAATCTTATCATCATCTCTATCTCTTCGTAAAGGGCTTTTTGCACCGCTTTTTGCCGTAACGTTCGTGTTGTAATGATGGACTGTAATTTATTATATTTTATTCCCAGCCCGTCCAACAAATCTGTAGCGCCACATCCAAAAACGCTTACGGTTGCACCACTATCCAAGAGGGAGCACGTACCGTTTAGTACTAATTTTAATTGTGGTGTAAGGACGTGGATCACCTATACATTAAAACATTTTATTAAAGACAATATGCATTGGTTGCCAATAATTCCAACATCAATCCAAAAGGCCTGGTTTAGGAATATGTGGTTGGTGGTAATTGTTAGTAAACATATTATTATTAGTATTATTGATGGCTTCGATCTGCGCGGTAGCATTAAAATAACAGAAGTTTTCAGGTTCGTAATTCATTTAAAAATAAGTTGTAGGCATCAAGGTATTTGTTGAGGTTCGTTTGTATGAAGGATTAGAAACTATACACATGCCACCTGCATCGTTTTGAGTTTTCTTGGATCGTGTCCTGTTTGCGCCCACATGCGTTCTTATTGTTGAATGCATTACACTTTACTTAGAATATCCTATCTTCGAATATAATAACCGATTAAATATATAATAAAATGGATAATGTATGAAACTCACAAAGAATTTTTTGTTAATGGGTTCCCTATCCTCATTTAGTAAATCATAGCTTATAGCAAAATTAACGATAACGATTAGGAAAATCTGTATTAATATAGCCGTCACTCCAGTAAATTTTGTGAAATTTTCATTTACTCCTTAGCTACTATACAGACAAATTGCACTATAGAATATAAAATTCTGATTAAATTAAGTTTCACAGACGTGTATGTACTAGAAAAAATGTGTTTTCTCTAATAAAAAGCCAAAATGTATGAGTATGTTTCAAAATGCCAGATGTGTTTAAGTGACAAGAAAAAAATTCAACTAGCAAAATCACGATCCAATTAAGCTTGTGGTAAGCTACCTATACATAATACTTAACGACGTCGTTTATAATAAGCATCTTACGTAGTAATATCTCGTCCAGCAATGTCATATTCTAGCATAACAAAATTGACTAGCAACGACTCGATTATTTTTATGCACGACATTGTTTGATATTTTTTTTTGCTTTGCTATAGCTTGTGTTTTACCAGGCATACACAAACAATATTTAAGTCTTCATCAAGCATATAATTTTGATGGGAAACGTGATTATTAAATAATAAATATGGTCGGTAACATGCTATTTCTATATATGTACATAAGCTGGTAATAAAAACTATACGTTTGTTTTAATATGATATTTGAAATTTCTGTGGTCAGAAGGTAAAATCAAATAAGTCAAATTTGATAATTTTTCTAGAAAATTAGAAAAAGTTGAATATTAAATTAATTTTTCACTTATGCCGTATAAAGCTACTACGGCTTGCGAAAACAGCCTTTGACCACAAGGCATAACCACTTAAGTCAAATTTGGTGAATTTAGGGGAGATAAAAATAATTTTTGTTTTAAGTCGACTTAGGCACGTCTTTATTAAATAGTAGTACACCATTGTCTACTTCGATGGCGCGACCTACTGAACATGTGACCTTTGGTGACTTGCCTTCGTGGATCAAGACAATATCATTTATTCTAATGTTCTTTTGTGTTTGTTGCCACTTGGGTCGCGGCTGCAAAGTGTTTAAATAATTAATAGAATAGTGACTCCAGAATTGTTAAATCATTTTCTGTACCCGTTCCCATACCCGTATCGTCGTTTCTCATAGAACATCTGGGTCTTGAATTTAAAATGACTTCGATTTATACCATTACTGGAATCATTTCTTCGAACGTTAAATGGTTATTTCCTGTAATCTTTTAAATTCCTCCTAAATGCGAAGAAATTTGTTGAATGAAACTCCATTATGATGAGAACCATTAAAAGTATTCATAGAGTTTTCGTTTAGCTCCCACAAAGTTCATTACATTTTCGGAACGAATTCCAGTTGGTGTTCCCCTCTGTGCCACAAATCGATCCAAAGCAGCAATGAATGTATCTGTTGTTAATTTCGAAGCAACTTCGAGGTGTAAAGCCTTTGTCGAGAAGCAAACATAAATAACTAAGAAGCCATTTATGAGTTTTGCCCTTCTTCCTTTCTTGGACAATAAATGAACTGGACAAACGTAGTTCACGCCGACAATTGCAAATGGTCTACTTGGTGTTGTTCTAGCTTTAGGAAGGTTGCCCATTTGCTGCTTTGATTTCAACGTCGAGTAACGGAAACATGTAATGGATTTGTGACATACCGATCTGCATATCTCACGTCCACCTTGTATCCAATACTTGTTTCATATGAGCAAGATGCGTTTTCGAGACGTCCACCTACTTTCAACATGCCCTGTGAATCTATGAACGGCGGAAGTGAAATTTTGTTGAACTAAATTCCGTTGCCCGTACAAATTTATGAAGTTTCAGTTTCGCACTATTTATCTAGGCATAAGAGATATTAGGTATTTGGTTCGCAATAATTTAGATCATTTGTTGATTCGACCATATAGTTCCTCGTATGGATGTTTGTTCACCGAATTTGCTGTAGCATACATTAATAGAACTTCTATGTTTCGTTTTTCTTGTAAGGTTTTGCTTAGATTTGGTTTCAATTGCCAATGTTGTTCGCTTTCCCTAAGCCAATTTAAACCCTTCCACCGTAGGTCACTGTCAACTAACCTATCAGCACGAGTTCCGCAAATTACCAAATCAGCGGGGTTCTCCTTGTCATGAACTTATTGCCAATTTAATTCTGGTAATAGTTGATGAATGGACTTTCCATTTGCGCGGATGAGTGGAGAGGCACAACAATACATCTGTGGAATCAATCCACATCCCAATTGTTGCTAGTTTTGTGAGTAAGTGTGCTCTGCAAAGGTCCAATCGTGTTAAGCTCACTTGCTGTATTCGTGCTACCTTAATTTTTGCAGTTAAGAGATTAACCCTGATCCTACCATTCGCACTCGTGTGCGAATACAAACCGCTGAAGAAGTGAATTTGAAGTTCGTCTAAAAGGTTACATATATCTCTGAGAACTCGGATACTGTTTAAATGTTCAAATTGGTTTTGAATTTGTTGATACCAAGACTGGTGTAGTTAAAACGATAAGGACTGTGCCCAGGAAATCCCATTAATCCATAAACTCTGTTTTCATGCTGATAGTAAATGGACTCAACCATCCCAAAGGATCAAATATTTGAGATGAAAGAGATAATACGTTTCACTTTGTATAAACAGGGTCGACCACGTGTTTCACTTTAGAGGAAAACATGTCTTGCTTTTAATTTAAAAATAAACCAAAACGTACCTAATAATTTTGCCGGTTGGCTTTCCTCAATTATTAGAGACTCATTACCTCCATTACTTAAAGATGTTATGTTCGAGCGGAACTTTCGTAATACAAATTTAGCTTCGGCTAATATATTAGAAATATCTCTTTTTAATGCGATTGCGTTTGCACATCATTGGTACCGGTTACCACATCATCAACGTAAAAGTCCCTTCGAATTACCTTTGCCACTTCCGGAAATTGATCTTCACAGTCGGTTATATAGCCGACGCTGTACTATATTTTACCGTCAATAATTCATATTGAGCTATAGGTCCAGCTGGATTTTCTCCCCAAAGGATGCGTTGCAGGGGATTATTTATACCATCCACTAGAATTTATTTTATATATAATTTATGCAATCCAACTTTTCTATGTCCCTAGATATTACGACCCTGAAGCATGAACGTTTTAAATCATAGCAATATTGCCCATAACGTGTCCTGAATAGATGGCCCGACCATTAACTTGCCATTTAACGACGTCGGGGTTGATGATGTTACTGATGGTAAATAGAATAGTTCTCCAGTATGTATCGCGATTGCGTTGGATGATAATTTTCTCAAATGCCCATATTGACGCATGAATTCCTTGTACATAGTTCCAAATTCGAAATTGCAATATCTTGCGTTCCATGGAATTTAGACGTTGTAAGGCTTTCTTTTATGATTGATCCAAAGGGGCTGAACCCGCTTATATTTGAAGCAAAAAGTTCTTCCAGTTAAATGCTCCTTCACGGATTGTGGCACTTCTTGCAAAATTTCTTCTTGTTCCCAAAATTTGCGCAACAACATTTTCAAACTTTCGTTGTTTGATAAACAAACATGGAAGACCTTAAACTGCAGTACTTTGTCTTTCTCATATTGTATAAGTGTATTATATTTAGCTACTTTGGTCTACAGTGCCAATTTATTGTACTCTACCAATTTATTGTATGTTTATTGGGTCGATTTATTGTATGTATTTGGGAGTTAATTTATTGTACTTTATTTTGGATTGTGTCAATTTATTTGTATGTATGGTTTTCTGTTTAATGTCGCTTTTGTCGAATTATGCAATAGTTTCGAGCTTACCTCGGGTGGGGGCTATTACCGAAATTATTGTTTGTTCAACTTGGTAATGGGAGAATGCAGATTTCTGCACGATATTAGTTAAAACTATTCGGATATTCGAAGAGACAAGTAGGTCATGGGTGAGTATGTGCGTAAGCACTTTTTTATCACCCTCTACGCTTTGCCGTGCGTAGATTAAGCTCAAATGTCTTTCGAACCTTTTTGGATAAGTGTTAGTAGGTTGAGGTATTGTATACTTACATAGATGATGAATTTTTGTAGATGATCGGCTGGTTTATCTCCGTTTAATTAAAAGAGTTGTTTTATTTGACTGGATACAAGATTTTATTTCGCAATTTATGGTAGTTTTCTTTTATGTTGAATTATGCTGGTTTATATGTTGAATTATACTGAGGTACTTTATTTAGAATTATATTGAATTAGACTGCGATACTTTATTTTGAATTATATGGAATTAGACTGAGAGTTATATTAAAATAGACTGCGTGTTATATTGAAATAGACTGAGATGCTTATAGTAAAAGCTGTTTTAAGTGTAATAAGATACATAATTCCTTATTACACATTACTCAAAACAATTCGCCCCAGAGTTCCGAAACCTCTTGCTTGGTTTTACAACCTGCCTTCCCAGAATCAATCACACAACGTGGAACAGAGCGTCTGATGCTGAAAATCTCTGTTGAACCGACTAATTCTCAATCCATGGTAGCCAATTATATTGAACCAAAACGATATATGATAGCCGTCCTTCCTACAGCCGAAATTGAGATTGAAGATGGGTTCGGAAATTGGACGAAACTTCAAGCATTATTTGACTCAAGGTCAACACATTCATTTGTCACGGAAACGTGCATTAATCATTTAAAGATTCCTAGATCGAAAGCTAACATTTCAGTTGAAACGTTGAATAATTTAAGTGCTGGATTGTCAAAAGGGGTATCAAATTTGAAAATTCGTTCACCTGTACACAGTTAAAAAAATTAACCATATGTGATGCAAATAGTATCGCATATGACTCCCAATCAATTGTGCATCGTTTTTTGATACTACCTTTGCATCAAAAATAATAAAGTTTAAGATGCATCAAAAACCGATGCTACTAGTATTTAAATTAAAAATGATGCATCATGTATCAGAATTAAATGTAACTTCCTTAACTGCTTTTTTGATGTAAAAGGCGTTGAAAAGCAACACAACAAACATCTAATTTAATAGTAACGCATCTTACATCGAATTTTTTAGATGATTGCATCGATCCAATTCGATACCACTCTTATCAAAATTAAACGGTAGTTGTTTCTGATTTGTATACAATGCAACTTACATCAACAGTAATATTTTCTTGCACTTATTATTCCAAATTAAATGTGATGCAAATTGAATCATAATTTAACAAATAAGTTACCCGTAATTTATATATATATATATATATATATATATATATATATATATATATATATATATATATATATATATATATATATATATATATATATATATATATATATGTATGATGCTAATAGTATCGAAAAATATATATTTATTCATGTGTTGAATAAACCTTTTTGAAGAAATAGTAAATTCACTACCATCCATTACTAATTTTTTTTTGATGTTTTTCCTAAAATATTTTTATATTTATATACAAAATAAATTCACGCAATTTCTTATAATTCAATTTTATTTTTCTTAGGTAATTCAAGTACATATTTATTTTTTTTAACAAATCTTATAATTATTTAGTTATATTGATATGGTATGTTAATTTACAAAGGTTGCACTTTATAGCCTAATATATAAAAATAGTTATTCTGACTTCAAAAATATTGTTCATATGATTTCTTAAATTGTAATGATTTATAATTAATACAAATGGGACCAATGTTTTTGTCAATCAGCTGATAACCGCAGTAGAATTTATCGTATATTCCGATAAATTCAGTTACCAAAAAAAAATGTTGCTCTTACTTTCTAAAATATTTTTGATCTGATATAAACGAATTATTTCATTATTGTTGGGAGTTTCTTTTAGTATGAAAAAATTTTTTTTGTAATGAAATTCGTTTTCGTAATATGACAAGCTGTATAAAGGTTTGGGTAAAACTTCGAGGCATTCATAAGTGAGATTGAACAAAAGTCTCTTTCCTTTTTTTGATATTGATTCAAAGTTAGATTTGGACCAAACACTACACATCATCTGTTGGTGGCGTTTTGCAAATGTCTGACAAACATTAATAAAATTTTGGGTCAAGTTAATTTTAAAATATCTATGCTTGCTTTCGTATCTCATTGTCCACATATGAATATGAGGCCCCATTTCTCTAATTATTCTTGGGTAGTGCAAAAGGATGTGTTGTTTGGGTGTAAAATGTTTATTAAATGCTGTTTTAATGAGTTCTAAATGTAAGGTTATATTTCTCTCTAAATTATTAATATCATCAGTCCGTAATTCATATCGAACCAATAAAATTGTTATTTCAATTATACCTAAAACAGCATCCCATTGTGGTTTATGGTTGGAATTACAAAATTTACTAAAAATTAATGGAAAATGTGTCGCTAAACATAAGACTTGAATAGCGTTTTGACCTAAATTACTTCTGTCAATGCTAATAGTGGATGGTTTGTTTCTTCGGTCAACGAAACCAAAGTTATAGGCAGAAATACAATCATTGATTTTATTAATATTTTGAAAAATCTTTTGCTCTATAAAAAACTCAAATTGATATTTTATCACCAAGACCAAAAAGCCTTCTAAACCATCATGGAGAAAATCCACACTATAGTTTTTTATCGTATGAAAAAATTTTAGTTCGTTTAGCACAGAACAACGGCTTATTCCCTTAGTTTCCATTATGTTAATTTTTTTAAATGAAGGCTGATTGCCTAATATAGCGTAGCATCCCTCTTTCCTTAAAAGCTTGACATCTTCGGATGTTGACTGCTTAGTATTTTGATTTGACATTTCGCAAAATCTGCAAAAGAATTTAGCTGAAAATGATTTTGTAAATCCAATTAGATCATTCGCCGCAAGATTATCGTGTGATAACGAAATGACAGTGCCAAAATTCAAACCAAGGTTATCTATATATAAACCGTCATCTTCGAGAACTCTAATATCCTCCACAATCGGTTTAAGAATGAAATTCAAATTGAATTCATGGTGTAAGTCATTAACATAAAATAGGCTAACTAAAATATATTGTGAAGGTGAGAATTTAGGTACGTTGGACAGTTTATTATACTAAAATAAAAAGCTCCCACTTTATGTATAATTGTTTTGCTACCAAGTACTCTAGCTACCTCAAAGTCGTCGTAATACAATTGAATTAAAACTTTTGGTTTATTTAAAAAATGGGTATTAATTGACTGAAAACGTCTACCACAACAAGCAAATTTATACACTCCTTCTTGACAAATATGTGATACATTAAACTGTTTAAATAACTGTAAGAAAGACGAATTTTTAAAAATAGATATTAATGACTTAGAAACTGGGATAAATTGAAAAAAGTTTTGTACTAGTTTTTTAGAGTACATTGAAGTTTCGGAATTGAACCGAGTTTCCCGTCGAAATCCGATCGGAATTTGTAGTGGTCCTACGTAAAATTCATTTTCAGAGAAAATCTTTTCTCTTTTATATTTGGAACAAAATTTGTTAAGGTTATCAAAGATTGTTGTTTTATTAAATACCGTATTTGTGACATCCGTTGGAGAAGATACGATATTAATGCCACATTCAACAACTCCTTTGGTTTCAGTAAGTATTTCTGTAATAGTTTTCTCTGGAATGCCTAATTGATTCAATTTTAAATAAAAATTGTCCACACAATTTTTGAAATCATTCAAAGTGAGCCGTTTTTCCAAGCTTGGCTCGGATTTTTGAGTCAGTTTATTATTATACGATGCCGTTTTGTTACTATTATTGATTGGAGCTTCAGAAATAATTTCGCCATCTTGTAAATTGTTTCTTTCGCCAATATCATCATGAACTTTAAGGATATGTTTTCTTAATGCAAAAAAAGTCTGAAAGGTTTTTGAGCATGTTTTATCTTTAATACATCTAATTTTAACTTGAGATTTTTCTCTAATGAATTCTTCATATTTAAGATGCAGTATTATTTTGCTAATGTCTTGAAAGGCGCAATTGCAAATATAACAATAAAACATTTCGTTTATAATTAAATAATACCTTAAATTTAAAAAAAAAAAAATAACTAAATAATAAAATAATAAACAAAAATCAAATTTATAATGGTAGTTCAAAAATCTTATATAATATGTCTTTTTACTTAAAAAACTTTACTTATGTAACTGAAAATAACTGATTTGACTGCGTTGCTAATTTCTGATCCAACTTACTGGCAATTTCCCGTATTCTGCTGGTAAGTTTTTTCTCCTCTAGTCCGTAAAAGTAGTGAGATATAAAAGTCCAAAATGTTTTTAAATTGGCCTCAAAATGCTGCTCAAATACATAATGGGACTTAAACAATACATCCATGCATTCTATGAATGAAGTATCAGGAGGCAAAATAATTAGTTCGTTTTCGATACATAGGTAATATGTAGAAATTGCCAGTTTATTATGGCCTTCAGCTATTATATAAGGTTGTATTGATCCACCTTCCAGTAACTCATCTTTTGTTAAGTTAGGCTATAAAATAAAAAGATACGGTTTTATAAATATTAAGAATAATTAAAAACCACGACAAATGAGAATGAGAATTAATTGATTTTTTATTTCGCCTACTCCAAATGAAAATGCAACCGGCTGACGAAATAAAAAATTAAGTCATTACCCATTATCATTTGTCTTTGAACCGGAATTGCGCTACTAGTATTTTACTAAACCGATTTCTGGACTGAAATCTGTCATGTAAACATTAAAGTTCTGTATAGTATGAACTGAAAGTATTTTTAAATTTACCTGTTTAAATGTTATTATTTTATTAACTGAAGCCGTAAATGATTCTCTCTGACAATTCGCCGATGCTTTTCCAGATAGCACTTGAGGTAGTACGTTAAGGAGTAAAAAAAATGTTTTCATGGAGGGTAGGAAATCTGAAAACAGAAAAATTATTGTATTTTTTATAGGCAAAACTGTCTTAGTGTCTATACTAACCGTCTAATTCGGGTAATCCTCTAAAATTAATTCCCTTGGTTTCCTGGAATATATCAGCAATTAATGGCGAACAAATGTTCCATTTACTAACGAGGTTTGACTTCTTGGGATGTCTGAGGTCAAAATCATATAAAATCTATAATAGATAACAAATATTTACTATAAATTGAACAAACCAAATTTTAAACTTATTTCTTACCAAGTCAGGAGACGTAAAAAAAAACGAAAACTGTTGAGAGTATTTTTCGGTTCGCTCAAATCCAATTTTAAAAAGATTTATTCTTTCGTTTAATGTTTCCTTCAATTTTTGTTTAATAAATTCTTTTTGGGTAATAGTATTTAAATTTTTCAAGATTAGAAAATTTTCGTTTTGTTCAAGTTCAGCAGTACTAGTAGGCAAATTTTGTTCCTCGTGCGTATTCCTTTTTCTGCTTGACTTTCCGGATCCTTTTTCAACTGAATAAAGTTTCTGCCGTAAATTAAAAATCCCCTGTTGCTTTTACGATCGTAAAGTGCACTCTGTAATAAGGCAAACAATATTATGATTAATTTAAATGATAGAATGATATGTTATCTGCTCACTATTCCGCCAGTTTGCACATTGCTGGTTTTTAGTTGTGGAAAAAGTTTTACAGCTGACAATGCTAACGCGTTTAGCTGATTCGAATCAGGATGATGTGAATGTTTTTCTGTTAAAAAATCGACACAATCCCTAACTACTGCTCGCCTTTCCATGTCCGATAGAGGTTTGCTTCTTTCGTTTTCTTTGTACTTTTTACATAGTAAAAAAGCATTTTTATTTTTAATTGTGTAGTCTTCCAAGTCCTTAAATAAATTTTGTTTAAACTTAATATTTTTATCTACTTAATTAATTTTAAATTACTTGTGCACTTAAAAACATATCATGTCCCATCCTACAGTTCAGGCGACCCAGTGTCTGTGTTTCATTTTCTTCTAATAAGAAAATTTGTATTAATGTTTCGTTAATTTTTATGTGTTTTATAAAATAATCTCACCAGATTTGTTATGTTTCATAACAATTTTTAAATAAAATTCTGGATGGTTTTTAAAACGATCAAAAATATCCATGAATTGTTCTTCAAAAATCCGTACGTCCTGTGAGTCTGTAAAGTAATCTATATCCAGACAGGAAATGTTGGCGTACATAGATGCTGCAATGCAGAAATTTAATAGAATAGAATATAAAAATTGGCCTGACCAATAAGGAAAATTTAAATGTGTTGAATTCATTTAACACGATACAACTTTTTCAATCTAAGCTATTAAATTCATATCTATTAAATCGTATTTCTAAATTTTACTAAACGGCTTATAGTACGGCTTAACTATGCGTAATTAGTGAAAACGAAACGTTTCTTAAATAATTTTCGAAGTTTTAAAAAATGGAATGGTGTCCACTGGTTCTTTTCTCGTTTTCTCAGAGAATTTCGAATTGGGAAATTGATTTACGACGAAAACTCGCAATAAATTAATTCCCAATTTGAAATTCCCAGGAAAACCATAATTTTAATACTATTGATAAAAATCTTTAACTACATAAGTAGTTGAAGAAATAGAAAGCAACTGATAATGTGAATTTATTTTACGATATGCACTTTGTTAAATTGTATTTGTAGTTTTAAATTAATTAAATTTTTTTGTTATTTTGTAAATCAAAAATTGGTCGTAATTTATTACTTAATGCTTTTATTTGTTTTGATGTGCGGTGTTCGAATTACAAAAAGAGTTACACCAACTTTTTTTAATACTGTTATGTATGTATATTCATACATATATATGTGCAGTTCCATAGAACTTACTATTAAAATTTTCTAAGTGACTACCTTACATGTAATTGTTTATATTATTTATAAGTTTTGGTTTTTACTAAACCTAGCAAAATCGTTTAATTTTCTTATAAAAAACGTTTCATTTTCACTGGCGATGTCAGACCAACATGTGGCGAGAGGTGCGGTCTTCTTTACCGTCTTGTTTTGTAATATCATGCATAAACCTATTATCAAACTAAATAATTTCACTTCAAAGCTAATTTGAGCGGGACATATCGGATTATTTCACACGTTAGCCACGATCTAATTGTTGCAGCACATAACAAAAAAAAAAAAAAAAAAATTATGATGCAATTTTGTATCGCATAAGAAAAAATTAAACGTTGTGGCATTTTGTATTTACAGATTTATAACGGACACAATAACTTACCTGATAATAAGAAATCTTGGTATTGTAAAGTATTCTCGTGCTTCGTGATTTTCACGTAGTTCAGTTGTCCAAAAAAACGAATTTTTACGTACTCGGTTGGTTCCATTTTAAGTTACATTAAAATAATCACAATAAAATGTTTTGTTTTAAATATAACTACAAATGTACTCGTATGTATATTTTTTATTATTCAATTAGCACTACAATATTATGTGTACTACAATATTATGTTACACTGAGTTAACTTATTTATTAAAACACTAGAATTATTTGAACTTTCACTAAGTATTAATTTAATTATTTTTATTTTGAAATTAAATAAAATGAACCAAAACGTGTGAACACCACGATGCACAATTAAAATGTGAACAATGAACGAAAAATCATCAATCGTATCGTATCGTTAGCAAGTCGTGAAAGGAAACCGTTGATAGTTCCAGTTATGTTAGCCGAATTCATGAATAAAGTGATAAAAATGCTCCGCTCATTTGTGTTTGAAACCCAATCAAAGAAAAAAGTAAAGCAACAAAATTTTGTTTTCCTTTTTTGATTTTATTTGATTGATTTAAAACAAAAATAGTAGGTGGCGCATTTTTCGCTGCACTCATGCACGCGGCTTTAGCGAAATAAATATGTTTCCAATATTAAAGAACTTAAACATGTAGCATCTTTGTGTTGGCAATCAAAGTACATAAATTGCATGCAAATTATTTTACCAAATTTAAATTAAGTTTGTATTTTTATATTTTAATTTTATTAAATATTTTAGTATACACTTTACAAACAAAATACAAATTTTCTTTTTAATTTTTTAGTAAAACCTTCAGGAAGCATAAAACGAAAATAAACGTTTCAACAATTTTTGAATTTTTTTGGTTGAACCAGTTTATAATTTGGCACTTTAACATTAAATGAAAAATACTCGCAGATATGGAGCAGTATGTGTAGTTGTAAAATTATGTGATGTAAAAGTATAAAGTGGTTCATTAGCATTGTTCAGTAATTTTAATTAAATTAAGTATACAACAATTAATCTAAAAAAAAAAAAAACTCAAAAATTGTTTTAGTGATATACATATTCGATTTACTTTTCTTGTAAACATGCTTTTCTGTAACGTTTACCTTAACTGTTCAATTTTTTGTTAATTTTTTCTAACAATTTATAATCACAATTACCTAAAAAAAAAATTGAAAAAAAATATTTTTGCCTTTTCGAATAGGTTTTCCATTGTTTATCGAGATTCGCTAATTGTTTTATTAAACATACGTAAGTTCATTTACGTTTCCAACCCATAAATGAATGGGTTCACATACAATGGACCGTTTTTTACAAATATACCATCTATTATTTTTGAAATATGATAAAAAAGCGAGAATGTGCTACAAACAATTAAAAGCCACATTTTATCACACCAAGTGGCCCGGGTCCGGTTCAGACCAAAGTTTGAAACAATAAAAAAAAAAAAACTAACAAATTTTCGTTTTAAATGAAAATGTTGATCTCGAGTAGTTGTTGGCATTGCTTGTAGTTTCATGAAATATAATTTGATCTATAGATCAGATCAGACTTAATTAAAATATTTAGATGCATTTTCCTGCATATTTCGATTCTAATTTACATTATTGGTTTTTGTTGCTAGGCTGAGTCTATAATAAGATGCACTTCCGTCAAATTAGAGTTCGATGTAAGCTATTAATCAAATTATGACGTATGTTGTGTCTTTTATGGCTTGATGCAAGCTTTGCATCGAAAAACATAGTAAGATTTTTAAGTGTGTAGATCGTGACTACGTCATCAGTACAACAGCATTTATCCTTCCTACAATTTGCTCTAAATTGCCAATGGAAGTTATTGATGATGATAAGTCATAATTCCATTATCTTAAACCGTTAACTGATCCCAACTTTAACACCCTGTCCCACATCGATATCTAACTTGGCTGCGAACACCTATTTCACGCATTGACTGATGTTAAAATAGCACATATGAAGAATACCCTTGTCGCGTGAAACAGCAGATTTGGCTGGATTTATTGGAGGAAACTTAAAATTGGCTGATCCAACCACCCCTATCAATAATTACTTAAGTTCATTATATGTTCAGTTAAAGGACGACTTGTTAGAATGGTCCAATATAGTGCACTCGCTCCAGAGGTTTTGGGAAACTGAGGAATTAACCACCAAGCCAACCATGGATAATGAGGAGATGAAGTGCGTGAACTTTTTCAATTAAAACTTAATATGTGCGGATAATCGTGTATCAATTCCGCTGCCATTCATCCAGCGTCCACCAAACCTTAGTGGCAGCTTTCCGCAAGCAGTCCGAAGGTTTTATTTGCTTGAGAAAAGATAATTTGCGGATCATCTGCTCAGAGAACTTACGAGTACATACATTTTATGAATGAATACCTAACTTTAGGACATATGGAAATTATTCCTGACCGAGAAATCGTCAAACATTCCAACCAATTTTTTTATTTGCCACACCATACAGTTTTCAAAATATCCAGTAGCACTACCAAGGTCCTGGTAGTGTTCGATGCGTCCGCTAAGTCCACTTTCGTAGAATCATTTAATAACAATCTTGTAGTAGACCCTACGGTGCAAGATAATCTAATTAACATCCTTGTCCAATTCCGCAAGCATAGATTTGTTCTATCGGCTGACATCGAAAAGATATTCCGCCAAATCCTTATTCATTTAAATGATCGAGATTACCAGAGGGTCATTTGGCATGAAAATCCAAGCTCCAAAATCCAACACTTCCGCCTGACTACAGTCACTTATGGTACTAGTCCCGCCCCGTTCCTAGCTCTCAGTCAATCCATTATCTTGCAGATAGACTTGCGACCGAATTTGAAATTGGCTCCAAGATCCTAAAATGGTACTTTTATTTGGATGACTTGATGTCAGGTGGAGAGACGTTGGAAGCAGCTTTACAGCTGCAAAGGGAAATCATATGCATGCTCAATCAAGGATGTTTTAAACTACGTAAGTGGTCTGCAAACCACCCGCCTTATTAGATAATATTCCAATTGAAAACAGAGGACTATCCTCTTGGGAATTAACCGATGAGTCATAATCAATATCTGTCTTAGGCATAAAATATGACCAGATCCAAGACAATTTTTTCTTTCGATTGTCCTTACCAATAACAACCAAATTCACAAAGCGATCATTTTTATCGGAGACATCTCGAATTTTTGACCCTTCAGGCGTATTATCACCTGTAACTGTCCGTTTAAAAATTATGTTCCAGTCGCTTTGGGTTAAGGGCATTGGCCGGGATGATGAGCTCTCTCGAGATATTTCTAAGGAATGGTGTCTCATTCGTAATCACGATGGATAAAAATCTACAACTTTATGGATTCGCTGACGCATCCAAAGAGGCATATGCAGCGGTAATATTCGTACGTGTAGTGGAAGGTTCGATAGTACATACCAACCTAAATGCTGCGACTCTTCTAGTTAGGCTTTTAGAATTAGTCCAAAAATCGATGTTTGTCAAGTCACCCCAAAGTTTATTTGTATACTGATTCGACTATCATGCTACATTGGTTATCTAAGCCACCCAATACATGGAAAACTTATATAGCCAACCGTACGTCCAAGATACTAACCTGTACAAATCGTAGCCATTGGCGTCATGTGTCGTCAATGGAGAATCCAGCGGATTGCGCCACGAGGGGTATTTTACCGAAAGAACTTTGTCAACATAAATTTTGGTTTAATGGTCCCGAATTCCTGCTTGACCCAACCTTTAACCCTCTTGGTGAAAATATAGGGCTTTAATCACCTTTTGACGAGCCTGAATGATTCAGTTACAAGATTTCAACAACACAGATACGTGGATCCGTCGCTGAGGAGTTAATGGCAAATGGGGCATCCTACCGGAAATTGAAACGAATAATAGCATTACTGCTAAGATTCTCCAGAAACATGAAACTGGAACCCCATCGGCGCCAATTAAACTCATTGAGAGTGTTTGAGATACAGGAGACGGAGTTTGTAGGATTCCGAGATATCCAGTAAAAGATATATATTAATGAGATTAAGTCCTTTAAAAAATCAATACCATTTCAATCCGTTTCAAATTTAATTTCATTTTTTTCCATTTTTGGACGGCCATGGGCTATTGCGAGTTGGAGGAAGACTGTAATATGGCCAGCAGGTCATCCAATAGTCGAGCAAATGGTGAAAGAACTGCATATTAAGCACCTGTATAGTGGACTGAAGCTACTTATGGGCATCATCGCCCAAAGATTTTTAATTCCCCAAACCAGAAACCTAATATGATGCGTAATTCATTAATGCGTCATCTGTCGACGTCATCGGGCTGAGGCTCAGCAGTAACTCATGGGTCAATTGCCACATTGACGAGTAACCCCCCCCACAGCCCCCTTCCCCCGCTAGAGCTTTCTTACAAACTGGCATCGATCTGGCTGGTCCATTTACCCTTAAACCACATAGCTCCCGAGGGAATAAAACCTATAAGTCCTACATCGTCATCTTCGGCTGTATGGCAACGAAGGCCATAACCCTAGATTTAGTCACAGATATGAGCAGCGCCAGTTTTCTAGCAGCCTTAAAACGATTTTGTGCCGTTGTCACAATGTAGGCATTCCTCGAACGGCGCAAAGTAGGGCTAAAAGGGAACTAGCTGGATTTTACGCGGAGTACCTAAACCAAGCAACAAAAGCAAATGTAACCAGTTGGTGCACAGACGAGAAAATACAATGGCATTTTATACCCCCTGCGGCTCCTACATTCGGTGAATTATGGGAAGCCACCGTAAAAGCAGCCAAATTCCATCTACGTCGTGTGATTGGAGAATCCGTACTCACCTACGAAGGGTTCATCACTCTCATTAAACAAATAGAGGCCCCACTTAATTCCCGGCCTCTATAGGACCTTCATGATGGTGACTACAATCCCCTGACAGCCGGCCATTTTTTAATTGGCCAACCAATAACTCATAAACCAGAGCCAGACCTTACAACAATTAAGCTTAATCGGGTAAGCAGTTGGCAATTGATACAGCCCCTCTTACAAGGATTTTGGAACCGATCGTCATTGGAATACCTAACGTCCTTGAATAAATTTTACAAAATGGCACACACAGAATCATTAAATAAAAACTGGAAATCTAGTGCTTCTGCGAGATCAACATCTGCCCCCATCGAAATGGCCACTAGCATGAATCTACGACGTACACCCTGGGAAGGATAAATTAATTAGGGTTATTACAGTTAAACTTCCAAATTGCAAGTTCCTAAAACGACCGTTTTGGTATGTTCAGAATAACACCAACCCTGAAATTTATAAATCACCAAAAAATTAATCATCATCGGCTGCGGCATCGAATTACCATCTAAAAAATAAAAGCTAACATTAATGCTAATTATTTATTATAAAATTACAATTATAGAATTAATTTACTTACCAACAAAATTGTAACCAACATTATATTTTTGTTATTAATTTTGAATTATGTCAAAAATATGACATTTACTTGTATTTCTTGTTTACATGTACCTATATTATAATAAGGGTTACATGTACCTATAATTTAGCAGTGCATTCCGGTAATAATACATATGTATTCCGGATTAGACGTTAGATATCGCGTTTGTATTATTATAGTAAATTTTTATTTTGACGCGTTATTTTGTAATTGAGTAAATTTAGTACGAAAAAATCCACCATTGATCCACCTCTCAACAAGAGTGAACAACGTTTTGTTAATTGGATTCACTACTCGGTTATTTTGTAGCGATTGTGCAAACTTATACCAGTTAATTGATCAAGTTTTATTTTATTTTTTATTTTTTGTACAGATATGGATTCCCAAATCGTCATTAACAAACTCTTTAAAGCTTGAATTGATTCTGGGCGCTTTCTTGCTACTTCTAGCTTATTATAGACCAAATATTTTCTATGGGATTTAAGTCTGGAGTGTACGGGGTCCAGCTCAACACATCGAAATTTTTTTCTGTGAAGTACTTTTTTACCTTAAAATGAAGAGGTAAGAAAAAAAAAATTTTTAACAAATTATTTATGTTCCTCTGAAAGCCATTTTTCTATCTACAGTTCATAATTAATAACTCACAACTTTGGCGGTATGGCACGGAGCATTTTCCTGTTGAAAAATAAATTTGCAAGTCTCGCCAAAAAGCTTTAACAGAGAAGGCTCAAATTCTTTGTGTAGGACCTTCAGATAAACAGCTGCTGTAATTTTGGAACTAAGGAAGCACAATCGACCGGTTTATAACACCATCATTTTTTGATGGAAGTCTTAAAAGACATTCGTTGCTATCTCCAACATGCAGCTTGAATTTTGATTCATCAGAGAAAATCAAATCATTCCACATCTCTTGAGTCCAAGAAACATGCTCCTGGGCTCATAGCAAACGTTTTTTTTTTTCACTCGTAATGTGAACTCAGGCTCCTGGACTGGTTTAAGTGCTTTCAAACCAGCTGTAACAAGTCTTTTTCTTACTAAGCTAGCTGAAATTTATTTTCCCGTTGCTCGCTCAAGATCCCCTCTTACGCGCGATGAAGTTTTAAAACGGTTCCGACGACATTGTAATATTAAAAATTCTAAAATCTCTAAAAATTCACCAAATTCAATGTATCAGAGGTGTATTGCTGAATATTAAAGATAGAATTTCTATAAATCAGTAAAAAACAAAAATCAAAACTAAATAATAAATGTTTAATTTGGCATTTTGGCATTTTTTGGGGTTTCCCCCTTAATTGCAGGTACATTTTTCTTCAAAAAATCAGGTCATAGATGTATTTAAAATGAAACAATAAGCCAATTGCATTCAAAATATTTGTAATTTTAGCAAAAAAAGACTCCAATTTGTAATAAAATATGTTTGCCCAATTTTTTTTCCCCAGCACTGTATGTTCCAGAATGTGTGTCTATTTCTTTATGTAAGAAAGTAAAAAGCTTGAGCAAATTCAAGTGAGATTGATACTTTTCTAGGTCTAAACTATGTATTTAAATATTATCAACTCAACCTCGAAAATCTAAAATTAAAAGCCGTTTAGGATTTCAACAAAAATGGGTGTTTAATAAATGCTAACGTCTATAAAATCGGGTTACTTAAACTGTTACTGAGGATAGTTTAATTTTAGTTTTACCTTGTTTTTAACATAAAATCTAAACCTCCGAACAAGAGTAGGTATAATGTGAAAATATAAAATAATACATATATACATATATTATGTATCAAACATACAATATAGCAATAAATTGATTAAAATTAAATTTTTGTGAAATATTCAATGTACTATACAATGGCTGCGGCTGACCTATTTAGAATACGTTAGCTAATGAAAACTATAGCAGTTGTATTGTAATATATGCATTAAAAAAAATAAAACAACCACAAAATGCATATGTAGTGCGAATATTCACCTCATTTTGGGATATGTTTGAGTAGGTTCTACTTAAAAATTTTCGCCTTAATATGTTTGTTGAGGTGAAAATACATTGTATTATTGTTATACCGCAAAACAATCATACATTGTACATTATGAGGTTTTAAATAAAAAAATGTATGCAATCCGTACTTGCAATTAAAAATGAAGCATAAAACGATTTTTTTTTGTTTACTATTTTAGGCTATAATTTTATGTTTGCTGCTTTTACTGATAAAAATGTTTGTACAGTCATTCCGATAAAAAGAGTTACGGCATTAGTTTTTCGAAATCATAACAGTTTGTCAAAATCTGTGTTTCAATGAGACAGGTGCATGGCAACATTACACCCATTTCGCATTTAGACGTAAAATCTCAAAATTTTGGCAGGAATTGCGATTTATCTTTGCAAGCGTGAAAATGTTTTCGTTTCATTATGATCTTTGAGATGAAACTCAAACAAAAAATACTTGGATTTTTATAACCAATGAAAGTGAACATGTTTCTAACTTTGCTGACGTTCATTGACTGTTTCGGTGAATTTCAAAGGTTGTTTTATATTTATGGCAAATTCAAGTCATGAAAACATTTATTACAAGAGCAATTTACTGAAGAAAGCGTTAAGAAGCTATGCTATGAGAGCTTAGTGGGAATAATTCTAAAAGTGGAATCAGGAAATTTATTTTGGACAAATATTTGAAATTATTTAAGCGAGAGGTTGGATTACTATTTATTCAATACTTTCACATTTATATTTTCATAATTAGCAATTTGGGTGACAATAAAATACAGGGCCTGTTTAAATTCCAAATATTTCTAAAGAATTTGAACCAAATGATTTGAAAATTATATAGACTTGTTAAATTAATTTAATAGGAAAACGAAATTTTTGGAACTCGACAAATACATTGAAAGTGGGATTATAAAATGAAATAAATATAAAGTTCTGAAATTTGAACAATTTGTATGGAATTTGGCTTTTTCTTAAAGGATTTTAGTGAAAATTGACATGTGCGATGGAAATGGGATTTTAAAATAATTTTCAGGCAAAGTTCTGGAATATAACCAAGTATAGGATAGAACTTGGCTATTTCTTATGGGAAAGTTCTGTAATATTGCCCTGAATGGTAGAACTCGGCTATACCTTAACCGAGTATGACGAAATTGTACATGTGCGTTGGAAATAAAATGATTTTTGGATAAAGTTCTGAAATATAGCCAAGTACGATGGAACCTGAATATTTTTTAACGATTTAATGAAAATTTGCATATGTGTTGGAAATGGGATTAAAAAATGGTTTATTTTAACCCGGTGTTTAAAAATTATTTTTTTTTTGTGCAGATTTTCGTATGTGAATCTATAGTTATTTTTAAGTTGTCCAAGACAGTCCAACACGAAGGTAAGTCTATCCTTGTTTACAAATACGGTACTTAGTAATAAATAATGCATTGAACGAATAAATTTTGTTAGTCTTATTAAAAATTGTTAAATCGTAATCTTATTATAATCGTAATCGTCTTATCTATAAAATTATTTTCTATTTTATATTTAAAATTAAATCACTTCAAATAGACCTAATTATCATAAGGAATGAGAATAATTTTGATCGAATTGAATATTAACCAGATTAAGCGGATTTTTTCTGTAAATTCATTGCTACGGACTTTTTTTATATTGATTTTTAATGGAATACCCATTTGAATTGTTTAAATCATTATAAAAAGCATTTTAAAATAAGCTGGGAGTATTTGTATTATTTACTCCCTTGAAATACGAAATATTCTTATTGTATTTTATTATTCTAATGTTTGACAAATAGGAGTTTTTAATTGTGGATGTATGAAAAATGAAATGGTATACACAAATAATCCATTATTACTAATACATATTTGTTGCCGCTCTCGGTGGTGGGAAATGGCCCCGCTACATCCATTGCAATTCTTTCGAATGGTGCTCCGACGTTACATTGTTTCATGGTTCCACGACTTTTACGGATGGGGGGCCCTTTACCGCGCACATTGATCACATTTTTGGCACCATTCTATCACTGACCATCTACATCCTGTCCAGTAGAATCATTGACATATATTGGCTAGTGTTTTATTAATACCTAGATGGCCCCCACTTGCTCCTCCATGATCATCATTTAGGATTTCCGCAATCCGGCACTTTGGTATTACCAGCAAAAATCCCACAATCGTTGTAAACACCCATTCTCAAGACGGAGGCTATCCCATATAACCCTATATGCCTTGAAAATGAGAGTTTTGTTCGCGATCTCGCTTCAAGTCGGCCGATGTTCCTTTTTCTTCCATTCCATGATAACTGATAAATCCTTATCATCCAATTGCTCTTTCCTGATCATTTCGTCGGTCCACCCCTGATTAGGCAGTACTTGCGTAAGCCTAACGTCGATGATGCCTTCTTTCGCTTTAACGTGGCCACAATGTTTCCATTCTACTGGACGTAGCTGTCTTGATAATGCGTCGGCATTTCCGTGTGCACTTCCCTTCCGATGTTCGATTTGGAAATCGTAGCTTTGAAGACGTTCGATCCAGCGGGCTACCTGTCTCTCTGGATTCTAGAATTGTTACAGCCACCGTAAAGCGCCGTGATCTGTCCGTAAATGGACTTATTGGCCATAAAGGTACTTATCGAAATGCTTGACACACTCCACTATAGCCAACATTCTTTCCGTGTCACGCAGTAATTACGCTCCGGTTTTGATAATGTTTTTGAGTAGTATGCAATAACTCGTTCTTGGCCATTAGTGTTCTGTGATAACACGTCTCCTTTTCCGTCATTACTTGCATCAGTGTCCAAAATAAATTTCAAGTTAGGTATAGAGTACGGGAGGATTGGCGCGACACATAACCGTCTCCTTAGTTCCACGAATGCTTCCTCCTGGTCATTCTTCCATTCGAATACCTCGTTCTTCCTGGTCAACTCGTGTAAACTCTTGGCGATGTTGGCGAATCCTGGCACGAAACCTCTATAATAGGTGCACAATCCCAGAAAATTCCGTAATTCGTGTAAATTTTTACGTCTTGGCCAATCCTTTACCGCTGCAACCTTTTTTCCTCAATGTGAATTCCATTAGTCGTTACCAGATGACCCAAATTTTTAACATAAGTTCTGAATAGCTTACACTTCTTTGGGCTTAACTTCTATCCAGCGGCCTGAATCCGATCAAAAACTTCTGCCAAGTTCCTTAAATGCTAGTTGAAATCCTTCGCTATGACGACGATGTCGTCCAGATACATTAGGCACGTCTTCCTATGTAATCCCTTTAACACGCGCTCTATTAATCGTTCAAAAGTCGAAGGGGCATTACATAATCCGAACGGCATAACATTAAATTGCCAAAGCCCATTAACCACACTGAACGCTGTTTTGTCGCGATCTTCCTCATGGACTTCCACCTGCCAATAGCCGCTTTGTAGATTTAATGTAGAAAATATTCGAGCACCCGATAATGTGTCTAATGTATCGTCGATCCTTGGCAATGGGTAGCTATCTTTTTTAATCCAGCATCTAGTTTTCGGGAATTACGCAGAATCTCATGATACAGTCCTTGTTCTCGACCAATACTACCGGTGTGCTCCATGGGATATTAGATGGTTCGATTACTCCTGCTTCCTGCATATATGTTACCATCTGGTCGACTTCTTGTTGTTTTGCCAATGGTAATCTCCCGGGTGGTCGACGAATTGGCATCTCTGTTCCCGTATCAATTCGGTGCCTTACAATTGAGGTCCTTCCGTTATTATCCGACGTGCTACAGAATATGGACATATACCGTTTGAGTAGTTGATGTGCAGAATTTTCTGTCCCTCGGTAAGATCTTCGGTCCATTTCTGCATAGGTTGTTCTACCATTTCTTTCTGTCCTTGCAGGTCGGCCTTTCCAATCGGACTTTTCTGTTCACATTTTACAATCGTCGATACCTCGTCACATAGGCCGATGACTGCGCCTTTCTTTATGGTTTTCGTCTTATCCGAGAGATTCAGAGTCCTAATTGGTACTCTATGGTCGTTATTTGGTTTAACTAGGACCTTCCCAATTATAATTTCCCTAGCTCCGTTCTCCTCTTCGTTAGCTTCTTTACCCCAAAACCTTGGTGACCCAGAACCTCCCTCCAATCCCCTCACACGATCGTCTCAGAGATCGGTGGAGCTTCTCCCGATGACCAATAATAATCAGCCTGGTAGTTACTGCAGCACTGCTAGATTAAAGTGGCAACTCAATGTTATCGTAAGTTAAAACTACTCGTCCAACATCCACCACGAAGCCAGTTGCCCTAATGAAGTCCATCCCCAACACTTCGTGTTGGAAAACAGTTCTTCCGATCTTTATTTTCACGATATTTTTGCCTTTTATTATTGAACTATCTCCAGTTGCTGTTTGTAGCTTCAATCCATTAGCTGGTTGTATACCTCTACCGATTAGATCTTTACGGATAATCGTGCGATTTGCTCCCGTATCCAGGGTGATGATGCAGTCCGTGCCATCTATGTCGCCTTTGATTGTGAGGCTGTCACCGGCTCTTGCTACTTTCGAAACGCGGATGGGGGTTATGGGGCCATCGGTTGTGAGAGTCAGCTTCTGCCCCTTTAAGCTGAATCTTTCAAATTTAACAACTTCGTTTCAAGTTTAACGACTCACTGCCTGTGCTCCGCTTGGTCGTCGCTGCATAGGAGATGGTTATCTTCCCTTTTTTTCCTATTTTCCAGCGATCCCGAAACATGTGAACGATTTTATCATATGCCCAACATCTGATTTTACCGCTTTCGTTGCGTGTCTCTGGATCTCGAATGCCGTCAATAAGTGCGTCAATTTTTAGCCTTTCCATATAATCGGCCGATGTACTGGTATGCGCTAGATGTCCCTTTTGGTAGCGGCTTTTAAGTTCCACGCGATAGATTCAATTTGCTTGTGGATGATAAGTCGTAGTCCGAAACCTGTGTGAACCTAACAGCTTGTTAAACTCCTGAAAAAGATTACTTTCAAACTGACTGCCGTGGTCAGTCGTTATCTCGAGCGGTACACCGAATCTCGAAATGTACTGGTTTACGAATGCGCGCACTACTGTGGCTATTCGCATATCCACCATCGGAATAGCTTCTGGCCATCGAGTGAATCGGTCTATTTTGGTTAGTATATATGAATAACCGTTTGACGGTGGTAGTGGTCCAACCAAGTCGACGTGAATTTGCTCAAATCTACCAGAAGGAATGTTAAAGCGTCCGTATTCAGAACGTGTATGGCGATTCACCTTAGACTTCTGGCAAGCGAGACATGTTTTGGACCAATATCCCGTATCAACATTCATATTGGGCCAGAAGTATTTTGATGCGACAAACTTACGCGATGACCGTATTCCGGGATGTGATAAACCGTGAAGTTTTTGGAATACTTGCGAACGTAATTCGAGTAGAACATATGGACGAGTTGTTCCCATTGATGTTTCACACTATACTTTTAGATCGGAGGCAGGATCACAAATAAGTTCAAATTTGAACTTAGAACCAGACTGTGTGTAATTTTGTAAACTTTTCAGCTCGACGTCGGTTTCTTGAAGAGAAACGAGCTTTTCTATGTCTAGACCTGTGTGACATATCGGCGAAACTTCGTGTTCATTTGTTCGGGACAAAGTGTCTGCTACTACATTACTAACACCTTTTATATATTGTATGTCCGAAGTAAATTGCGAAATGTAGTCTAATTGACGCGACTGGCGCGGACTCCGCTCCGTTTTGACGCCAAGGCAGTAGTCAGGGGTTTATGATCGGTTAAGATTGTAAATATTCTATCTTCAATGAAGAACCTGAAAAGCTTGATAGCACAGTAAATTGCAAGCAATTCACGGTCGAAGGCAGAATATTTACGTTCGGGTGGGGAAAGCTTTTTGGAAAAAAATCCCAATGGTTCCCAACATCCTCTGTTGTACTGCTCTAACACAGCTCATATCGCGGTGTTCGAAGCATCAGTGGTTATCATGAACTCTCCACGTTCTAGGGGGTGTGCTAATAGAGTAACTTCAGCCAAGGCAGCTTTGCTTTTGGTAATAGCTGCTTCGCATTTAGGTGGCCAAATAAATATTTTGTTCTTGTCTTTCTGAATTTTTGAGAGTTGGGTATGTATTGGAGCAAGTAGTTCGACCAAGTGAGGAATGAATCGGTGGTAGTATTTAACCATTCCGATAAAGCGCTGCACTTGCCTTATAGATGTTGGTTGGGAGAAATCATTTATAGCCACGATTCTCTCTGGAGAAGGGCGGATTTCAGCTCCAGAGATCTCGTGACTAAGAAAGTTTAGGGAGGTTGCACCGAACACACACTTCAAGGGTTTTAAGATGATGCCGAAATCTGTGAGGCGTTGGAATAAGATGCGAAGGTGTTCTAAATGTTCGGAATCAGACCGTAGACGAAATTTAACCCTTTCGTCACTTTGTCTATAAAACGTTGAAAGGTCTGTGCCGCGTTTCTCAGACCATAAAGCAACCTCATAAACTCAAAGAGTCCAAAAGGAGTTGTGATAGCGGTTTTAAAAATATCCTCGGCGGCCACTGGTATTTGGTGGTAAGCACGAACCTTACTATAAGAATTGTTTTCTTTATTGTTTCAAAACTGTTTCAATTTTCGTGCTGTTCACATCACATCGTGTTTTTGTTATTTCGTATTGTGTTTTCCTTTGTACTCTATAAAAAGTTTTTAATTTTTAAATATTGACTCTTGCTGTACCTGGAGTTGTTCTAAAACTAATGTGACGGTGACACCTAGCGTGTAATAGAATAAGTTAAATTAATAGCTCAATGTTAAACTGTACTAAAATGGAATTTTCCATGATAAAATTGTTCTACACTATTCTAATTGAAAAAGTCATGAACTTTCGAGAAGCTTGGTTTGTGTATATAAAAAGGCGAACAAGATCGAATTGGATTATTAATATTTGGAACGCGATAGAGTAAACTTGTAAGAATATTAGTAATATTTGGTAAGCGATAGAGTAAAGATTAAAAAGGAATTAAAAAGTGAATTAAAAAGTGTTTTTGTGGAAATAAAAATTATTAATGAACAGTAAAATTTAAGAATGATTTATATAAAGTGATTTTGTGAATATTTGTTAATAAACTGTGTTGTAATAATTCTTGTGTTAACTAAATAAATTCGTTGGTGATAATTTAAACTGATTTTGTATTATTCACAATCCAGTGATACGAACCTTAATTAACAAGGCAAAAACGTAACAATATTTTGATTGTTTTGATTTACTTTTGCTTTCGTTTGGATGTCCCTTTTTGCGATTCTAGTTTTTTGTGGCAGGCGCATATCTACAGTTGAGGCTGTTATAAGTGTTGGCTTTCGATTCTACCCTTGCTTTTATTGGACGTGCTTTAAAGAAATTTTAAACGTATTAGGCTATTATTATTAATCTTTGGTTTTATCTGAGTATTTTTTTTTTTAGTATTTTCTTTGTGTAAATATTGTGTGAATTGTTTTGTTATTGTAGCTTGAAGGGTGGTTATTAATAATTTGTAATAATTTAATTTTAGTTTTATTACTATTAGGTATATTTTTATATTGAAATATGTTTTTATTGAAAAAACAAAAATTCTATTTTGTATTGAAATATTTATTTTTATTTGGTTACCTCAGTTTCCAGCGATTTAATTTTTGTGTCCTTTCAACATATATTTTTTTGTAATATACAATGGTGAACAAGAATAAGAAGCATAATCACAAGAAAAGCAAAAGCACAATTAGTGCTGAATCCATTTTAGCTGCATTAAACAATTTAAATGAAAATCCAGAAAAGTTCTAATTTTCTAGGATTAAAACCACAGGTATGGAAAAATTATGCAGAACAATGCGGGTCAAAAGTAACCGCACAAATCTTTTCAAATTATATTGCACTTATAATGTATAAATGTTGATTAAAGTAAAAATAAAAACTAAAACTTTGGTTAATTAATTATCTTTTAACTTTTATTCAACAAAATTAATTATTATTACTAAATTGTGTTGGTTGCTGCTCTGCTGCTGCTGCTGCTGCGAAATCCCAAATTGAATAGATCGAATATGTGGTTTATTCTCTTCCTCGTGTGCTTTTGATAACCACCGAACCTAAATTCGGTAACCAGTTTTTCTTTGTTCGGGCTATCGTGCTATTGATGATGTTAAAGTTATGACGCAGGCTGTTGAAAAAAACATTATACCTATTGTCTTTGTATGATTTTATCGATTTTGTCTTGTTAAAATCGATGCGATTTTAATGCAATTCCAAATGAGGTGATTTGGAGGTCATGCTAACAAAATGATTGTGTATCACAAAAATATAATTTTTCAATTATATTTTGTATACGGAATTTGTATATACAAGTTATGTTGTATGTTTGTGTATGCAATGTACTTTGTATAGTTTGTATACAAAAGTAGAATCGTTATGTAATGAGGAAAAGAATGAAGTCACAATTAAATGCGAATTGTTCGTTACAAATTTTGGAACGTATTTTGTAAAATTCTTTATCTGGAGAATTGTCCATAGATAAAAATTAGAGCTTGCAGAGGTCTTGATTTTATTGTGCGGTGTTTCTTGTAATGGAAGAAACTACCCGCTACACACTTCGCAAAATAGAAGACCTCATTTTGATAATCTCGGTTTCTTCAGAAAAACAAGAAGGTTGTGATGATAATGATTCCTTTAATCATATTGTTAGCAGTTCACATTTTAATGAACCTACAGTTACGAAATTTTTGGAATCCCAGGAAATTAATGTTGATTTATTAATTAGTCAAAATGATACTGAGGCATCCTATGGTATTTTATTGAAGTTTATTGACCATTCAAAATTACCGTTGGCGCAAAATCCTCACTCTGACATAAAAACTGAAAATAAAGACCATTTTCTGCTAATCGAAAATAGTAATAACCAAATCCGCTTAAGCTGCTAAAATATTTTTCGAATATAATTTTGTAGGCCAATTTCTTCTCAAGTACTTAAATTTAAATGTGAACAAAGATTTATATCGATCCAAATACGAGATCCGTTAGCCTACTCCAATAAGCAGAAAAAGGAAAAATCTTCCTGTAAAGCAACACAATCTACTCAATCTCCGAAATACTTTTGCAAAAAAATGTTACCCCGATTAATGGCTTCAATGTTCAGCAGCTACTTGTTTTACAGAACTGCTTTTCTAACGGAGATTTTATTTGTGTGAATGTTTAAAACTTCAATTTAGTGAAATAGAAAATGAGTTTTTTAAATTTGTTTCATCCATAATATCTACCAATCAAGTAACGCCTGAAACATTAGGCCATCGAACAAATATAATATTTCTTGTATTTAAAGGCATAAACTATGTTAAAAATTCGAAAATACCACTGAACTAAATGCAGAATGTCAAATTACATATTTGAATATTAAAATGCTTCCGCACCCTACTTCAGTTTACCAAAAATGTATCGAAGAAAATGTAATGCGTCTTTGCGATTCTCTCAATTGCTATTTGCCTTTTGAGATTTTTACGGTGAACGAAAACAAATTGCGTAACATTCAATGTTCACTGTCATTCGGCTCCTTAACATCTTTAAATTGTGGCACAAATTTAATAGTGGACAAAATCAATAGTAACTACGGCATAGCTATAGCAGATGTTAAGCTTAAGCTGTCTCAGAGAAGGATGATGAGGAGATCCCAGAATGAAAACACACAGAAGCGGGTAATGGAACCAACTGACAGAGAATGTTCTGAGTTGCTTGTCAACCAGTAAAAAGTGAAGAGTGAAAAAATCATAAAATTCATTTCGAAATATGTACGCGTACATATATTTTTCGATTTTAATAAAAACAATCTCTGTTTTTTACTTTTACTTGTATGTAATAGCCAACACCATTTGTTATTTCGTCGGACCAACCAAAATCGCATCATCGCACATAATGCTAAATTCAAGCTAAGACCTAGCTTTTTGAATTTGACAATAATACTCGCTTATTATGTATGACGTGTAACTTCGACGGATTAAAAATTTCTGTATCGCTGTAAATTCTTAGAATGTTTCTGCTGAAACATTCAACCCTATTAAAAAATTGTTACTAACCACCATTGTTTAAATTTGACCCAATTCTTATTTTAAATTTAAGTCCATTTACGTACGAGTATTTATGTAAATTAAATATGTATTTACTTGAAATATATCCTGTACTTTGTTTGTAAATTCTAATACTCTTAGAAAATACATTAAATATGTATTATTATTTATTTTGTTAACAAATTACCTTTCTGGAAAAACAAAAAACTTACCATAAATAATTTATTCATTTTAAAACGGACGAGTATAATAAATAATAAATTATATTATGTATAGTGTATATGGTTTATAATATCGTGAAATAAATAAATTATGTCTGTTACTTTTAGAAATGGTAAGATGTAGTATATAGGATTCAATTTTACACGTATTATTGCCTTTGAAGTGCAATATTATGTAAAAGTTAACTTTTTGTTTTAAATATTGCTTCGACTAAATTCACATGAATAAAATACTAGATTATTACGGATGGCTATTGCCAGATAGTTATTTTTTTCGAAAGATGAAATTATCAAGAATTTGCTAATATGTCTATCCAATATACATAGTAGGTTGCTTCCTATACATATTGGAAGTGTTGCAGAAGGAAATTTGTATAATTCAGAACTTTTATATAAAAATAAATATAATTTATTTTCCAGTAATCTCCGAAATTGTTGTTACCATTGCTGATGACCGATAAGTGAAAGAACAACTTCGTTCACCTTAAGAAACTAATAATGATAATAATAATTAACAATTCAATAGTTTTCAGTAAAGTTTGATTGATTAATAAAATATAATGTGAACAACTGTGATTTGTATTTCAATCAACTAGGATTGTTCAATGATGTTTCGGCTGGAGTGTTGGACTGTTCTCTTCTTCAACGGGTACTGGTATTAATTTTATAATTGGCTTTTTCATGAAACCTCTACTTGTTTTCACTGTTGTGGTTCGTATCTGGCCATCTTTTCGGCTTTGAATTTGTTGAATTCGGCCACTAATTTTTAATTAATACAGGGCGTGAAATTAATCATTTTTCTGATGTAATATCAGTTAGTAAGCTCTACATGGATGGCTTTTACAGAAAGACAAATAAATAATGCTATGTACGCCTTAGTCAAGTCGATCTCGAATATAAACAGGACCGCATAGTCGACACCGGTGTACAGGAAAGGTCGACCACTACTAACACGTTCACGAGGCCATGAGTTGCTATTAAAAATTTCTGCCCAATGATAGTAGTTAGCAATGTTGATCTCGGGTGTGCATTTTGACGGTAATATTTATCAATGATGAGTTTGGCGTAGATGTGATTTTGTGGCGTAATAGTTGGGTGCTTTGCGTCGAAATTGCAGCTTGAATTTGATCGTCTAAAACCTACACCCGTTATCACGTGGTCATCAATAAATGGCGTTAATGACGATAGTTCGCTACCTCGTTTAAGGTCGCCATATATTGTTCGATGTTTCAGGTCATCTTAAAATGCTTCGGCTTTCCCCCTTTTTATACAACATATTTAAGCTAATGTCAGTTCATGAACTATAGGTGACAGGATACCATGTTTAAGTTTTACGTTTTCGCCTTTCAGAACCCTTTTGGCATTTAGAATGAATCTGAAAGTATAGAATAAGATTCTGTATATTTCGGAAGAATTGATTGTAACGAGAAAATTTTTTAAGAATTTCCGACGAACTTCAAACTTGTCATCTTTGAATTCGTTAGCAGGATCACGTGATATTGCAACTTTTGGCCAATGTGGAATATCTTGCTTGGCGTCAGTCCTATAGATGCTGAGTCAGCTGGATTTTACTTCGAAGGTGCATACATCCACTTATGTCTAGGAATTTGTTCTAAAATGTGTCATGTCATATTGCCTATGAAACAACTCCACCGTCGTGGGATATCTGATACCTAAATCAAGACAATTTGCGAATCTGTCCATGCAAAGATTGAGTTTATCTGCAATTTAACAGCGTCTTGTACATATTTGTGACAGCGAAATTTGTTTTATTGGTGACACCTTAGTTTTTGTGGCAAGTAAATTAATAAATATGTTATTTTCTGAGTCTTTAACACGTATGTATACTGCTGCTCCGTACGCAAGCTCTGATTCATCAGAGAAACCATGCAGTTGTATGTTCACACTTTGATGTTTGTAAGTAGAGATTAATTGTGACATTTGAATGTCTTTAATGTCCACAGTCAACTCGTCGTTCCACTTTAATTTTCACAACCAGAGCTGTTGGAATAAAATTTTGATTAAAACTGTGCTGGGTGATAATCATCTTAGTCAAAAATGCGAGATGCCTCTGACAGTAGGCGTCCTTTTGGTTATTGTTAACATCGTTTTAATAAATTTCAATTGCTTGTTTCAAATCATCACAGCCTGTTAGCATATCATCCACGTAAAAATCGGACTTCAAACGGGTAGCAGCATCTGTTTGAGGAAAGTGTATGTAAAGTGCGACAAGCTAGGAATGGGGCATTTGATATTCCGTACGTTACTGTCATTAAACGGAATTCTGGGACATCTTTGTCAGGTGACATCTGGAAATCTCGATCTACAGAATGAACGTTGATCTAACGGTACATTTTCTCAATGTCCGCGGCCATAGCTATTTTGTGCATGTGGAAACGTAACAATATCATCATGAGATCGACTAGAATGCTTGGTCCGGTTAGTTGCATGCCGTTTAGAGAATGACCTGTTGTAGTTTTACAGGAACCGTCGAAAACAACTCGGAGCTTTGTGGTACCACTCGTTTCTTTAAGAATGCAATAGTGAGGTAAATGATAGATTTGATGAGCTTTAACTCCATGTGACCCAGTGCTTCATACTCCTTCATTAACTTTACGTAATCGAGTTTCACTTGATAATAATTAACGAATTTTCTCTCGAAGGCATGGAATATTCGGTTATCTTGATGATATGTTGTTACCAAGTCTTTTGGTGCCATTTTGAATGGTCATCTGACGATATATCGCCCATCATCTGATTTCGTGGTGTTTCGTGGTGCGGATTTAGAATTCAGTGCCACTGCTGGCGTTTTTTGTGTGGAAAACTGTGGAACTTGTAAAATAGTTAGGTATTTGACCCCCAATTGCCCAACCGAAAAAAGTGGCTTGAGCGAAGAAATGATCAGCATATTTAATTTTCTGTCAATGACCCAAGGTATAGCGTAAGATGGGTCAGCCAGATTTAAATTTGTTTAGAGCTGGCCAGTTGCAGATATCTAACAGATGGGTGGGTAACTTTGAAGTTAGAGTGTTGAGTATCACCGCACGTACGCTGATAGAATATTCGAGGTTGGTTCCTCTGGTCTTCCTTGGTGGTCCCAGCCTTTCGTGATACTAATCCACTGATTGTAACATATGATCGGTTTCGGCGGAGTTCGACTTTCTTCACGCAGTTATCGCGAGGAATGGGTGAGTTTTGACCTCTGGAAATTACTTCGTTATTGTTAGAAGATCCTAGGACTAGTTGATAGGTTAAAGTATACTGATTTGTTGATTGTAGTCTGATTATTTATTGATGAAATCATCTACTTGTTGATTGAAGGATCGTCTGTGTTGATTGCAGAATCATTGTTAGTGTTGTAGTAGTTTGATGAGGGTTGATTTTGCTTGGCTGATCAAACGATTTTATTTGGGTTGTCAGTGTATAAATTGCTGGGATGGAGTAGCATATGATGTTTATTACTGGATTTAAAACGTCAGTTTTCGTTTGTATTGACGTATTGATGCGAACTTAGATAATTTTGGCACAAGTTGTTGTTGTTTATGAAATGCTTTTTGTCCGATAAATTCAGCCGCATAAACCTAAAACACTTAAAGAGAGGATGATAGTTGCGTTGCACATTAGACAGTTAATGAAATTAGTGGCGCGTGTATGAACTTTGGCTTGTTGATTTGGTGGCTTGAAATGGTACGTTTTATCGATGTACAGCACCACAATGTTCCGCTAAAAAGTTCAATAGCCAATTTATTGGAGGCAACTCAATATCGTTGGAATGCTTTGCCCATGTTTGTTGTGTCTCGAGATCCAGTTTTTTAGCCAATATATGAAGTTACCAAGGGTCGCACGTTTGCCATTCTGGTTTAAGAGCTTGAAGGCCTCTTAAGTAACCATCAAGAGTTACTGGCGGTTGATTTAGAAACAATTCGATAAGTTCCATAACCGAATATTTCTTCATACCGCACCGCTTTTTTAATTTCTCCCAAGCTCATATTGGAACTTATGAATATTTTTACAGACCTTCCTTCTGGTGAATTGATATTTCGAACTATTCTTGAAAAGACTGCCAATTTAAATATTCACCATGAACTTGTTCGACACTAGGCAAGCGGGCATTGAGAAATCGTTTAAGAATGGCCTTAATTTCGTCAAACTTATCTTCAAAGTCTTCGACCTCAAATGATTCATCGAAAATGAGCATGATTTGGTATGGTTCATTTTTTCTTTAATGAATAAAAATTTATTCCGCAAAAGATAAAGTCATAAAAATGTCATAATCAAAAATTTGTTTAGATATTTATGTTTAGTCGAACACTATACATAAATAGTCGAAATAATTTGTATAAACAACTAAATTTATTTTCCGTGAAAATTTAGTACGGCAAAGCTTTCCGTGTTCAATGTAGTTTGTTGTATAGGTGTTTGTGGCACGCAAATAATAACATAAATTTAGATTAAGCGATTGGAAAAATCAATGTAGTTTAATGTGGGTTTAATGGTTTCTTGATTTAATAAAGCCATTCGTGGTAAATTTTTATTTATTTCATTTTTAATTGAGAGTAAATATAGAATAATATCGTAATTATAAGAGCTTTCGTTTCAATCTAAATCAAGCAATTTTTCTGAATTGTGAATATTTATCAGCAGCATAAAATCAAGCACCATTTCATATTTAGTTTGGACGATGAACTAAATTTTTTTATAGTCCAATAAATTATGTTATGTTAAAGTATGTCCGGGCAGCACTGATAACTAATGATCGTCATTGAAGTTTCTATTTTCACAATAAATTATATTATTTCTATACATAGCTATCTACTTATCTTTATTAATTGTCACTAATCATTTCCATATGGAACATTTTTATGGAACGTATTGTCCTACCTGGTCATACCGTCAAAATTATTTTTAATGTGCCAGCTTTTAACGGATGACTCAAGGGTGCTAATAGAAGGCAAAATTTCTGATGCCTTCGAGATAACATCTGAAGTGTGGCAAGGAGACACAATAGCTCAAACTCTCTTCAACCTATTATTGGGGTATGTCATTCGCCTGCTTAATATGGCGCAGCGCAGCTGCCTGTATTATAAATCAACCCAGCTATTATTTACATTCTGGATCGCAACATCATCTCTCTGAGGACCTCCTCCCTTAACCTGCAAATACACATTAGTTGTATCAGTGTTTTAATCCAAACGATCAAAGGTATATTATTGATTGCCAACGATTTATTTAAAGATTTAAATGCTTGGAAATGTATTTGTATAAACAATTTTAACCTGGATGCTTTGGAAAATTTATTTTCTATTGTGCGATACAAAAAATGAAAACCATTAGTTAAAGATTTTGCGAGATTCTAATTAGAATTATATCGGTGAAATTAATCTATAGTTCGAAATATGCTTATAGTAAAGCCACAATTAATAACATGGATTGGAAGGCTGTTCTCTCCGATTCCAACACCATACTAAAATTAGGCGAAGTTGGTTCATTTGGCAACACCTCAGATTTTGCGCTTTCCAAAGAACAATTCGACGAAGATCCAGAAGAAACCCAATGCGAATCTAAAGATACCAAAATTAATGAACATTAGCCGTTCAGATGGGGTGCGGAAATTGTTGCGTATTGTTAAGTCAGTTATTCTAAACAACTGGATCAGCTTTTTAGATACAAATATGATGGGTCTTCGTTGTAAGCCTGTGCTGAAATTTTATGGTCTACCACATATTCACAAAAATAACCGTCAGCATTCATCATTTTCAGTATTGTTCCTATCAAGGTACCGTATTCACGAGATATGAAGAAAAAATTAAACAACTGTGCAAGGTAACAAATAAAACATTTTTTGCTCATTCAACGCAGGCAATAACAGGAATGAACAAGCTAAGACCTCCATGAGAAGTTCGAATTGTTGGTAGAAGCCAAAAACATAAATCTGTTATGGTTTAGGCTGGATTTAGTGCTGTGGGAAAGCATCGGTAAAATTTCCGGACTTTATCGACGTTATCCAAAGAACATTAGATTCTCCGGATTTAAATCCTCTTGACTAATACAAATTTAGAATCAGTATGTACTGCCATTGGCAAGGTCTGGGATGAAATGTCTAACCGTTAGTTAGTAACCGTTTAAAGTTATGTATTGATGCTTTTGGAGGTTATTTTAAAAAATTTTAATTTTTCTATTAAATAAACGTTGTTATTTTTAGCTCTATACAATTTTCAGATGACTTGGATAAGAGCTTTCGTTTCAATTCTTCAGAAATACTCGGAATTTAATCAGTCTTCGTATTTTATTGTCACCCCGTATACTAGAACCCCCTGTATTTTCCAAGAAAATATTATTATTTTGTTTGATTATGAGAGCTCTATATTTTATGAAACAAGCCAAATTCCACCAAAAGTCACCTAGTTCCATTTTATTTGGCCATATTTTTATCAAATAACTCAAATTCCATCATATAAATGGCCAAGAAATAGCCTAGTTTCTAATATTCAAATTTATGTTATCGCTAGGTCATTAGTTATTGACAGACTACTGGTCCTTATAAGTACCCATGGGTTTGATGTCCAGGGCTATGCGGATCTTGTAGCTATCATAATCAGAGGGAAGTTTAATGAGGTCATTTCTGGTCGCATGCAAAACGCAATCAATATAATATGGCAGTGGTGCTACCCAGAAGGACTTAGTGGCAATCCAAACAAAATTGTTATTGTTCCTTTTACGAAACGGTACTACTGTTCCTCTTTCCAGCGAAGTTAAATATCTAGGAGTTAGCCTAGATCATAAAATGAACTGGAAATAACATTTGTTAAAAGTTCAAGATAGAGCCACCAAGGCTTTCTGGGCCCGTCAAAGACTCTATGGGCGTACTTGGGGACTACAACCAAAAATGATCTACTGGTCATTTCTTATAATCATTAGGCCTATGGTGACATAAACATGTATGGTGGTATAAAACTGAGCAGAAGGCAATACAAACTTTATTAAATAAATAAGGTTCAGCGTATAGCCTGCATCGGTGTTACGCGCTCAATGAAAACATGTCCAACCGCTGCGATGGAGCCACTTCTAGGATTGACACCTGACTGTTAAAAAGGATGCTTCGATTATGGACCTGAAAGTGAAGGCGGAAAGAAATATCAAACCAGGCAATATAGTGGGTCATCTGGAAATCCTTAAGGAATTTCAGACAGACCCTACCTTAAGAATGCCTTCCGAGTGTATGCAAGCTAAACTGGACGACTTTCACAAGCCATTTTGTGTTAGGTTACCTGGCCGGGTTGTTTGGAGTGCAGGTCGACCATCCTTTAAGCGAGGGTCCATGGTATGGTTTACAGATGGATCAAAAACCGAAGATGGAGCAGGGATAGGAATACACGGTAGTGGCACTGCCCTCTCGAAGTCCTTGAGTATCAATTCTATAGTAAAAGGCCTAAACGATGCCAAAATTTATATTGTATCAGACAGCAAATCGGTCTTAAAGGCTCTGAGGGGTCCTGTATCGTTGAATCAAGGCTAGTTAGGAATTCTCTGAAGGTTATTAAACATAATGGCAGGCTCAAATAAGATAACACTTATGTGGGTGCCAGGTCATGTTGAAATCGAAGGAAATGAGGCAGCTGATGGCCTCGCCCAAGAGTTATGCCTCACTACCATTTATTAAACCAGAATCCTTCTACGGCGTCACTTAGAGGACACCATAGAGCATCGGTAAAACGCTGGGAGGATGTCCTATTACTGGCGCAGTAAAATGTACATCATTTTCGTCTGTCAGGGTTAAGGAGTTACTTGAATTAAGGAAACCTGAGTTGAGGCTTCTTACTGGCATCCTCACAGGCCATGTCCCCTTAACGTATCACCTTAAGAAGATGGGCCTAAGTATGACAGATGGATGCCGCTTCTGCGATCAGGAAGCGGAATCAGCGGAACCTGTTCTGTGCCAATGTCCAGCAATTTTCCAGCAAAGACTGCAACATCTAGGAGGGAGTCTAATGAGGCCAAATATTATGTATCTTGTACTGCCGGTTGTAATCAGATTCATTAAGAGCCTGAATATTGACTGGAGGGATAATTAAGTAGGGTTCAGCACTGTAGATCTTTTAGGTCGCAGTGCGAGGTGGCTATTCGCCCACATGGCCCTTTAATCAATAATAATAATAAAGGCTGATTTACTAATTCCTTCCTATTCATATTTAGCTGCTGTGTGTTTAAGATGATTACGTAAATGAAAAAAGAGTAGATTCCTAAGCGGAACCGGTATCATGAAAAAAATTTGAAAATTTTAGACTTTATTAAAGATGTGATCTGTTGGGATCTATATCATCTTATTCGAAGGTCAAACCTGGTTACACAAGAGTTTTGGTGAATGGAGCTGTAGAACCAAGAAAAGCTACATGAAGTTGAAGCAGAATGTAGCCAATTTGCAAAAACATGAGCAACTGAATGGAAAGGAGTATTGCCAGCGAATAGGCGATGTTTCAACTGCTTACATAAATTATATAATTGTGATACATGAGAAGAACAAGGTATCTGACCCTGTTATGGCTCATACTTCACGTGTGGTGCGCGTGTGCACTAGCCAGCCCAGTTTTGTTCAATGTTCAATTTCATTCACCCCTTAATGTTGAATATTCACAATTAGATGCTCTCATATACTCTGATTATTCTTGTTTATTAATTGATTCCCCAACGAAATTTACCGGTTGTGTAATTGTAGTAATTTTCATAGCATTTGTTTGTTTTGGATGTGTAATAAGTCAGAGGATGGTGTGCGTGAGGTTTTTCTTTGTGGTTCAATATGCATAAGGATGCGAGTAATTCTGTTTAGTTTTTTGTTTTGTTTTAAAACTTTTCTTTTTGATGTATGTGTATGATCACGCGACGACGTTAGCCAATTGAAATTTGTTTTGCTACTTTTGACAAAAAAAAAAAAAAAAAACAAAAAAAACATTGGAAAAAGAAAGAATCATGAAAGAAGAGAAACTCAGACGGTCGAGTTTTGCTGCTTTTTAAAAATAAAATTTCAGTCTAGTTTGGAGTTGGATAGCGAGCGGTCGAGTGACTTAATTCTCGACCGCGGACTATCCAAATATCAAGTGTTTTTTTTTTTTTTGGGAAATTATTATTAATTTTAGTATCGAGTGGCCATTGTATAATTTTTCAGTGAAGTTTGGACATTTTTAATGAACGGACGTGAAGAAATTGGCTTCCGATCGTCCATAAAATTTAATTCTGTTTATGTTTTTTTTTCTTTTCTCTGAAATTTAATAAAATAAAATACCCAAAGTGGATAAAAGAATTTTGGCTATGATTAAGAAAGGCATACCATGTCACACAGCGCCAATTTTTACAAAGCTAGAAATATTTTTTCGTGCGGTTCTAGTAGACCTTACAATGAACACAGTCGGGGTTTATATATAACCGGGCGGTTAGTTATATTACCATATGTTGTGAAAATATCAAGTGAGGAGTTAAGTGGCAGAAGTCAGTCCTGGCCATCAGGCGGGGCGCGGCATTATTGTAGGGGGCTCCTGCATCGGCGGTGTACAGATCGGACCGATCTGAAGTAAGGTACTGTCATTTCGAAAAGGCGAAAACTACGGTGAAAACAATTTTTTTTTGGTCGTCACATTTTTCTTCTTTTTTTTTAAATAAAGTAAATTTTGTTTTCGGCTTATTAACGTAATTGTAATGGTTTTGATTATATAATTTCAAAATTTTGTGCGAGCCAAATTTGACTAATAGTTTTCGCATTATTCTTTTATATTCTTTCTATTACATAACGTTCCGGCCACCACAATAGCTGAAGGCGTGATCATTTCCGACGTGAATTCATGATTGTTCTGTTATTTATTTTGTTAATGAGTGCTTAACGCTTTGATGATTTTTCGTTTTTTTTCTCATTTTATTTACTGTAATTTTTTTTTTTGTTGATGTTTGATTACACCATGAGAAAGTAGTTCCTGGTGGTTTGATTGAATATATTGTGAGGTAGGGTCCTTGCGCCGATTCGGCTTTCCATCTCTTTCCGATCATGTTGCTCACTTCGGCTGACAGTCGGAGGGAGCGGCACGATACATGTGTTAGTCGTTCGTTAGAGATGACGATTTCTGTCCCGTAAGGTAATCGAGTGGTCTGTTGGGAAGGCATCCTTCCATTCTTTATTGGTATCGGTGAACGCCACGATCGCGGTAGGCGGACTGATGATAATGGGGCCTTCGCAACAGACTGGTCGGCGATCGAGAGCGACATGACTGTCATCTCGAACGACTGCACCCTAGTTATGATTTGCTTTAGCTCCTTAGGTCGTAGAACACGATGTTTCGGTTTTCTTGTTTTTTTATATAAGCATGTTATTATGTCTGGAAACCACAAAGACATACCGATAGCTTTAGCCAGTCACTAGACTGCACCAGAACTCTGATCCCGTTTCGGTTAACAAAATCTTACGATTTCGTTACAACCCAAAACTGTACCGTCATGCGCTATTAGATTCAAACTCGCTGACCACGTTTATTACTGATGCGTGTTATTGTGAATTGTTTAGGTCAGTCTTATTTGAGACGAACAAAGGGAGTAGCACTAGAACTTCACGCGTATCTCTTGCCTAAAATCACTGCACTAGAACCAGCATTTACAATTGCATAAATGGAAATAGACAAATTGAAGTCACTGAACCTTGCCGATTCGAAATTCAACAAAAATGCCCACATTGATGTTTTGCTATGCGTCGAAGTATTTCTTGCAATAAGTCTTCAACTAAAGCGAGTGATTGGATGTCACTCTACCGTGCAAGGAAGTAATATTATATGAACAATGTGGTCAACCTAAATGTAGCCATGAATGCAGATGCTACATTGCAACAGTTTTGGGAAATTTTAAAGATTTCTACACTCAGCGAGCTTACTCTCTATAGGAAAAGTATTGCTAAGATTGGTTTCAGCGTAGGACGAAAAATGTATCTTAGAATTGCCTGCATGTGGGAACTTAACCAATTTAAGGTCCAATTACAAGGTAGCCGAATAATGCCTCAAAGCCACGGAAAAGAAGTTCTGACGAAATCAAACATTCAAGAACCAATATGCAAATTTCATGCTGAATTCATGATACGAATGCACGTAAACATGAACCCTAACGATTATTTTCTGCCTCATCATGGTGCGATAAAAGAAGCGAGTACTACTACAAAGCTGAGGGCAGTGTCTTGGTAGTGTCTGCTGACAAGTCCTTGCCTAATGCAATCCGCTAAGCACAATCAATCGAAGTATCACAAACGACGATCCAATGACTGGAGCCAACGATCAGAACCAATTAAGGCAGCTTAGAGTATATGTTGTTAATATTCTAGAATTATCCTTCATTTTTCATCACGATGAATAATTCATATCCGAGTATGAGACAATTCAGCTATTAAGCCTGCAATGGAATCCAGTGTTAGATGCTCTTTGTTTTTAATTACATCTGACAACTGGAGTAAAGGACAGCAAACGAACATTGATATCGGAAGCTAGCACGATATTTGACTCGTTAGGATCGTTATCACCTCTAACCGTACGTGTAAAATTATGACTTCGAGATCTTAAATGGGACGATCAGCTACCCAATGATGATAAGTTGATTGTTTTCAAATGGCTGAAGTTCACTGATATGGTTGAGACATACAGGTTTTCTAACGTCAGTGAATTGGCGTTCAGTGCAGTTGTGTACGCTAAAACTAATAATTTCATTAAAGTAATTGTCGGCAAAACGGGAGTAGCATCGATGCAACAATTAAGACCCGTATATGCATGTATATGGTGGAATGGACTGGACTGGTTATGCTTGGTAGAGGAATAGTGGCCAGAACCAAGATCATTCCACGACACCGAAGAGGAGTGAAAATCCAAGTACTTGGACGTATTTTTAGGTGTTAATAATCATTGTATAGATGAGTTTAAGACATGTTAAAACTACTTTGAGATATTAAAGGGGATATAAGCTTATGCGAGGCGATACTTAAGCAAACTCAAAGAGGCGAGAGAGCAACGATTGTTGGTAGCTGACAAGACAAACCTACAAAATGCGTTGGGGAAAAAAACTTTATTAAATCGATCTCTTGATACATAAATTACTATTATTACATGTTAAGAACTTATGTCGCAAAAAAAAAAAAAAAATAATAAATAAGCAAAATAGCTGGGCTACTCGAAGAAAAAATTGAATATGGAAAAAACGTTTCGATTACGTTTCGATTTTGCCTCGCTTTGGTGAAACTTCGCCAATTAATTTGAGGGGAAGTACTCATTTGTATGTATCCCAGTGTTATCGCTGTTTTACCATTTATTTATTGGAACAAAAAAACGATAATTTGTTATTTTAAGCAGCTAACTGAAATACTTCGCTTATATATAAAATTTTCGCCCCGAAACTATTTTAGTTATACCGTGAATTAAAACCTAAATCCGTTTAAAAAGGAATGCGTGGATTAAAGAAGATAATATCGCTACCTTGGAAGAATACCGGCACAACTCCAAAAATTGGAAAATTCACTTTTTTACATAAAACAGTCGTATTATCGTCATATTTTTGTGTCTTAGAACGGCGCAACTGAATTATACACGTAAAACCAGTAGGCGGCAGTTATGTCGCTATTGCAAATTTGCAACTCTTTCTATTCTTTGCATCAAAACTGTGATAAGTTCAGTTGTATCAAATCCTTTAAGCAGTGCACATACAATTTTTTGTTCTGCAAGACCACCTCCATTAAAGTCGGCTAAAAGTACTTGCATTACAAAGGAAAAGCAATTGTCGCTCCGACTTTCCTGGGGGTCTGATAATAGAACTTCAGTTTAATTAAAATTTTCAAATCCGATTTCCTTGTGATTTGTATTTTTTGAGATGTGCCGGTATTCTTCCAAGGTAGCGATATACTGTTATAGTTCAGGACTGAAGTTTTGTAGGTCTAGGCTATGGAAGTACAATAAATATTTGAAATGTTAATAGATTCTGATTTTTAATTAAAGTGCAACCTTGGTCTAAAATTAAAGGCATTCATGCTCACTAATATATACTTATTTATTTTAAAATGATGGAATAGGAGTAGTAGCATTTTTTATTTCTCATTATTTAAAACCACGAAAAATTATTGAAACAGGGTGATACTACCCAATGATACATCAATGCATCTTCTGTACATATTCTTTGATCAACAACAAAGCTCATATTTCTCAGGAATAAAAAAAAAGGTTATATTTTGTGTAAAGCGGGTATTATTTACTTGGGTACACCCTATTTAGATATTATAATTATTATTTGCTGTTCAACTGAAATTCCACAATACACAACATTTTGTGCAATTTAATTTGAATTATTCAAAGAATTATTCATTTATGCTACATAATGTATTTTGTACATTTGAATTTCAAATCAAACGTGTCTAACCAACAACGAAATGTCTTAATTAAAAAAGCACAAAGTTTTGCATGCTTATAAAGCATTTGCTACTTGGAAAAGTTCAAATAAAAATTATTGAGGCTGAATAAATTGTAAAATACTTGTGTATATACATTTAGAATATTTTGTAATCATGAGGGAAAAAAATTATATTTCAAAATACCCTAGTTAGGTGAATTGTACCGAATAAACTTTGTATGTATACATACTTGTGAGGTTTATGCAAAGTGAAAGTGTTTTACTATGTTACAAAAAAAACTCTTATATTGCATATAAATTTAAATGTTGCTGAGTGAATCCTTATCAAAGTAAATAAATTTAATGAATACTGCGAATATGAAAAATACGAGAATGAGCAAATATTTATTTCAAAAACGAATTTTCAGAAGGGTTTTACAATATTTTAAACAAAATAATAACACCTCAATTAAATGGATGTCATAAAAAACGTTTTTAATTATTTGTAATTAAACCTCATTAAAATGTTGGGGACAAAAATAAAATAATTGAGAATTTCATTCAAACGGTTCGTCATTTGGTTTTTCATACCAATACTTTTAATTAAAATTATTTGAGGAACGATGGGGCACGAGGTCTGAAAACTAAAACTGCATAAAAAGTCATTAAATTGTCAAATTTATCTGTTAAGGATCAACAAAACCGAACATAAATTATATTTTTAGTGTGTCGCACCTTTTTTATGTGGAGAAATTTCCACCGAGAATTCACGCCTTAAAATAGTATAATCATCGTGAAGAACTTCAACACAATGATCAAAAGGTCGGCAAAGGGTATACGATACCATATTCTACGATCCCTTTACGTGATGTATTTCAAATGTAAACGGTTGCAATTTCAGATTCCAAAGTGCAAGCCTTACGTGAAGAATTTTTTTTTTGATTTTTAATTTTTTGTGAGAAATATACGATATGCTTTCCAGCACCTTGACTATCGAACTGAAACCAATTCTACTACTGCATGGGTCACATTGAATGTAAAAGTTTTTTTAAACTTCATCGTGTTTATATTTGAATCAATTCCATTTTTTAGAATAGGAAAGTTAACATTACCACGAGCCATATCAGGATCATTATTAATTTGTTTCTACTTGATAGGAGAAGCTGATAGCTCCACTATCCAGTAAACCTTGATATGGTTGACCACTTATGAAGACTTTGGCAAATGATCGTTTATCCATGGAATCATTGGTAATTATTGAAGCTAAAACATTGAATCGAAGACTACATATTTTGTTCCAATATTGGCCTGTGCCATCATTCTGGTTACGGAAAACCGATCCTTTGCCGAATTTATTAACATTTTTAGAATCCGAGATAACATGGTTATTTATTAATGACTGATTTAGTTATTGTTAAGATAACTCTGTTGAATCGTTTGTTTGTATAATTTCAACTAATATTTTATATAAGTGAAAATAATGAAGTGTTTAGGTTAGGTTAGGGTTGCTGTCCTAAGGGACCTGCATAGACACAGAAATGGTCCATAGCCAAACCACATACAATTTTTCTCGGCTCTACTCAATAAACCATCCATTGCTTAGAATGAAGCGTTAAATACACCTAACATCCATTCCATTGAGATTCGCCAGTTTACTGAGGAGAGGAGCTCCTAAAAATTTCCATCTGCTTAATGCTAGACAAGTGCAAAGTAGATGGAGTACAGTTTCTTCCTGCTCTACATCTTCACAGCTTCTACGGTAATCATTAGAGGAGACTCCTAGTCTCCGCGCATGCTCACCTACGAGACAGTGTCCTATAATAATCACCATGACGACACTAACGTGGCGCCGCTGAAGAGTTAACAGCTGTCTAGTTCTTGCTTCATCCAGTCTTGGCCAAATCTGCCTATTTATAGCACACGATTTACCATTACACCATCTACAGTTCGCTGCCCTTCTAGATTCTTCCTGAAGCAAGAGTTTACATGTAGCCAGCGAAGTTTCAACATTTACCTTACTTGGTAAAGGGACGCAATTTGTACCCTGCCGAGCGAGTTTATCTACCTTTTTATTCCCCGCAACACCGAAGTGCCCTGGTATCAAAGTTAACTGGATGTTTAACTGATCTGCCATCTCATTAAGAAGCGACTCTCATTAAGCTCGTGCGTTTTAATAGTGGCCTGAGTGTCCGTAAAAAATACGAATATCCCTTACAGATGCTACATCTGAGGTATACCTCAACCAATCCACGGATTGAATTATCGCAATTAATTTAGCTTGAAAAATGCTGCAATAGTCGGGGAGACGAAACGAGAGGTTCACATTTAGTTTCTCACAGAAAACATCATAACCAACCACTCAGCCCTCTGTTACATGCAATAGATGAGTGGCCAGTATTACTAGAGCTCCATATAGAAATTGATTTAAGCCTTATGGTTGTGCTTCGGGCCATTTGAGTGCCTAGGATATCTAGGGATATGAGATTAAAAAGAACCTCCAATGCCTGAATGGGTGTACTCCTGAGTGCACTACTAATACACAAGGTGCAAGTTCTCTGAACTTTCATCAGCCACTTTTGGTTAGCCATACTGTTTAAGGCTGGCCACCCTTGTCACTAAAGTAATAGGGGTTCAAGACTCCATCGTTTTCCTATAGCATTTTTACAGGAGTACCGCGCTATAGTTGCTTTCGTAACTCTTACTAAAATATTAGGCTTCTAACTAAGTTTGCTGTCCAAAACAACACCCAGATATTTCGCTTTATCATCAAAGGTTAAGCTAATACCATTTAAAGTAAGAGGATCAATCTGAGAAAGTTTGTATTTCCAAGAGAAGAGGACCACCTCAGTTTTACGTGGATTGATATTTAGCAGCGTTTAAAATTACTCTTCAGTTTGTTTTTATTTCCTTTCTTCTAGTTTTAAGTGAATTTTCCAATTCTCTTTTCTCTTCTTCAATCAAAATAGTAAACCAACAACTCACTAATACTATTCAGTAACAAATAAATAATGAGCGAAGAAAAGAAATAAAATGAGAGAATCGATCTACTGAATAGAATAGAAATATATTTTTCTTCTGTTTTGTTCACTGCTGAATGAATAATTAGTGAATAATTTTTCAATAGTAATTTAATGTACCAGTTTTATTAAAAGTGCAATACTTGGTGCAATATTGTTTTGATTTATTTTTGGGGCTATATCGAGAATTGAGTTGGAACAGTGATAATTTTGGCCAAAAATTCGAATATTTTATGATAATTTGGTGTAAAACGACAAGTTTTATTTTCCTTATGCGCAACTTAAACAAAATTAATCTTCCATTCTTAAGTTTCACTCTCTCCTTTGTTTGAATAACGAATAGAATATTTCGTGGTATTGAATTGACTGAGTAGAGAATATTTTTTCTTTTCTTCTTTGTTCGACGCAAAATAAATAATCATCAGAATATGTTTTGGTTTTCTACTCACTATTCAAATCGATCAATTGTAAAAATTATTATTCGATGTGTAGAAAGGAAATAAAAAATTTTACAGAGCGAGTTTTAAAACGCTGATATTTAGTTCACAACTGTTGGCACAATTACAGAGAAGACCAAGCGCGCTTTGCATGCACTCTCTTAAGGTACAAGGATACTGACCAAAGACACCAATAGCAACGTCATCCGCATAGGGCAACCACCCTTAAACCTTGCACCTCCGGGTACAGTAACAGGTCATTTATGACCAAGTCCCAAAGCAGGGAGTTGGCACTTCTTATTTCATATTTGTATGTTTTGAGAAATTCATTGTAGCAATCCCAATCCGAAGCAATTCTCGTTTTCTTTGTTTTTCTAAAAACCCTCTTGCATTTTTGACGAGAGCTTTGGAGCTGTTTTTACCACCAAGGTGGCCTTTGTTTACCCAAAGCTCTACCTAGAAGAGATATTCCCAATATAGCTATATGAAAAGCATCTGATAGCTTATCTACTAAGTCATCCAGCTCATGTGTAGATTCAGCAGGTTTAGGAACCGGTACTGGTAATGAATTACCTAGAAAAGTTCTGAAGGTATATATCAGTAGATTTTCCTCCTGTTTCTAAACATAGCCCTATTTGTGGGTTCTGTAACTAGTTTATACTGAAAATAGCAGTGATCAGAAAAGGAATAGTCATCAGACACTTCCCAATTCATCAAACTGTCCTTAATAAAATCTGAGACAAGCGTGATATCACGCACCTCTTGTCGGTTTCTACTTATTAAATTGGACATACACTCAAAATTACATATTTGAAGGCTAGTACTAAGAATAAAATCAAGGAGTAGCTCACCTCTCTCGGTTGTACCATTACTTCGCCATATTGTGTGGTGTTAGTTCACATTACTTCCCAGGATGACTCCAACTTTCCGCTTCTAAGCATCAAATAAAACATCTCTCAGAATTGCAGGTGGTATGTTATCACCTTAATACGGTAGATAGGCTGAAATAAACCAAAGATTTAAAATTATCAATCTCAATGCCAGCCGCCGCTACATCTCTGAGTTGCTGTAATTAAATAGCACAAACAAGATTAGAATGGACGGACGAATCTTAACTTCCTTTTTGGCAAACATCACTTTATAGTTTGATGCCCTAAATCAGGACAATATCAACTCCATCAGGTGTAAATTGATCTGCAGCAGTCTCAGCATCTATCTACACCATCGCGTCCACCACCGCCGTGTCGGAATTCCCTGCCCAAAAGGGAGTCTGCAACAAAGTCCTCCTGCAGTCCACATAGACCTATAGGTCAACGCTCTCCCAGCAGTTATTGTAATAGTGAGACCAGCAATTTTTTTGCTCATGTCGGATTCGTAACTTGGTTTCAGGGCAGGGCTTACCAGCCGATATCACTCCACCCGTATTTTCCAGATGTTTAAGAGTCCCGGGCTCTATCTTCCTGTGTAGATCTTCCATAATAATCCCACGAGTAGTGAAGAAAAGAAAATGTCCATCTGTGCAGAGATCCGCAATTAATAGAGACTGAAGTAGTTTTTAGACTGGGCCTCAGCAAGGTTGGTTCTCAGCACGGTACTATTGACACCTCAACTCAGCCCAGTTTCTTAGAGTCATGTTTAAGCCTAACCCATCCAATCAAAGACACAGATAACCTAGTTGCCCGGTGGTCACCGCGGGGGAGGTAACACGAACACCTGTGGAAGCTGCAAGATACGGAGCTGATAACTGGTATCAACTTGATTCCCCCAGATAGCTTCACACCTAGACCACTCAATATGTAATACATATTTAGTTGATTGAGATATGAAAAGCTACAGAATTTGCTGAATGAAATAAATCAGCCGAATCTATTGATCCGATTTCCCATTATTTGTTTTTATTTGGTTTAGTTCGGGATCTGTGGTGCAGGCACTGCCGGATTTCTATGCTTTCAGTAAAACTCTCGGGGTACTCAAATTCCCAGTACGCATCTGGTCTAAAGAAACATTTCCCGAATATTCGGGGCATCCAGAGACAGTTACACCTTTTTTACCGCCTTCGGGTCCATGTACCTTCCAAAGCTGTTGTTCTTTTAAATAACTTTTAAATAACTTTCACACACTTCCGAAAGACATGTCAGTCAAATGGAATTGCAAAGCAGCATGCATATTTATGTGGTGAGGTTAAATTAAAACTTCCTCGGAATATGATTTCTTCCATTGCAACGTGCAGAAGTATAGAACGTCTATACGTCTAATAATAACGCAAAGCAAACCAATATCTTTAAGAAAAGTAATTCTTCTGATAAATTTATGGGAACAACATTAGGCCAACCATCATACGCAATTCCTGATCGGGCTAAAGTGCGACTATCCGACATATATTTAAATACTTTGGTTGTTTGCTGGGTAATATCTGAAAAACCTAACACGTTTACATAACACAAAGGCGAATGTTAAATACGGTAAGGGTTGCGTAAGGTAAATTATGATTATCGTCTGCACTAGAATCTAATTAAACAGGATTGCTATTGACGTCGTCGTAACGTTTATACTTCGACGTAGTAGGACAAACCAATACAGGCGGATCCATATCTGTGTCTGATTCTTAAAATTCGTCTGAGTTCTTTAAGGGCACCTCTTTAAGTTTATGTAAAGTTTTATCCAGGTCACTTTCATATTGCATAACAGACTGAATCTTTAGAAGTAACGTTCGAGACAAGAATTCTGTAGCCTGGTTACGATACTTTTGGGACATTTGTGCTCTTGTTAGTCAATCGATTAAATGAATTAGGCAAAGTACCTAGCCGACGCAAATGGGCTCTCTATTTCTTGAGAATTTAACTTTTCCATCAGAAGTTTTAACTCAGATAATTTTTAGTAACATTTCTTAATTGTATTGTGGTTTTTCCCGAGCCGTGAAGCTTTCCGCATCTTGATCGACCCTGTTCATCTCAATTATTGTACTTTTTGCTCATTTATTACAGCTCGCTTGCACAGGCAAAAAAAATGTCTGTAACTGAAACTGACTATCATATCCCAATGTATTTTAATGTGCTGAATACTAATCCACTATCCATATAGCGCAATCACCCACCAGTTACGAGTAAATTACAGTAAATAGCCATAAATGGCTAAAATATCGAAAATAACGCCAAATCATTGCAGAAGCCATAATAGAAGAACGTAAGTATTAGTTGTTTAAGGTTTTTGGATGATCCTTATACTAAATCGCTATTAGTGTAACAGTAAATGGCGTACTAGCGTACTAGCGGTGCTGCACACGTTTCGCATCATGTTTTTATAGTATCTTTTTTCAGCATCCATGTTAGTATTCCCTTTACCTTGGTATCTTCTGTCCATATCTTTAAGGTCTTGGCGGAAATGCTCCCCTCGCTTCTCGCTATAATCACCAAAATTTTTCAAGGAAGTTCTCCAAATGGAAATCATAAAAATGAGACATCCTAGATCTTTGTAGTTCTGACTTTTATGATTCCCTCGAAAATTATATGCAAGAGCCATGCCATGCAGACTTCTCAGTTTTTTTCATACTTTTAATGTCGAAATATTTTCCAATGCTAATCATGCATTGCTCACTTAATCTTGGAAATTGTTTAACTAAATTCGAGCTATCACATATTGCTTCATTAGGCATGTTTTATGTGAAGTGGGAGGAGCAACATTTATGCTGAATGGAACAAAAGGTTCCTGATGATGAGTGATATTATTCTATTTTCAGATCTCCGCAAACTTGGAATTTATAATCTATTTTCATAATTCTCCTTCAATGCTATCGATTGTGCTATTGGAAGCACCGTTCTAAGACTGAACTATATCCACTCTTTGGTCTTATAAACGTTAGGGCTCAGTTAACTAATTATTTCCATGACGTTTGAGCAGTAAACTAGTAAATTCCCTTCATTGTCCTTTTCTCCTACTAGTACATATTCATCATCATCACAGCCTTTCATTTTTTCAACCTCTCGTTTGTCGTCTTTTATGACTTGAACCGTTTTAGCAACCTTACGTTTGATATTCCTTCCATAACTGTTAGACGAACCAGCCTCCTATGTAAATGTTGCTTTTGTCATGGAAGGGACATCTGCATATACTGTTGACGCGTTTTTTCGCCATGTTCAGCGCATCTTAAAAGTTGCACAATTTTCACAAAAATTGAATTCATTATACCAAATGATGAAAACAAGTTAGTAAATTTTTTGTATTTTTCACCAAATTTATAATTCTAAGACAAGCTAAAAAACAGTCCGGTTACACAAAAATTATTTTTACAAAGAAAAATTACACATAATTTTGATGATTCGAGAAGAATTTCCCTGCTGTCGCTAAAATTCGGTCACTCTAGCGGAAAACTATCCTGGATTAGTCTAGGCCTCATCTAAAGGAAAATCATAAAGATTTAATTGAAAAAGGAAACTTATTTCGGGTTAGCTTGGGGCTAGTGTTATCAAAAATTATAAAGATTTTCCCAAATCTAGGTGAAGAGGTGGCTAGACAAAGGTAGGCACTGTTTTGAAATCAGTTTTAGTATGGAGGTGAATCGACTTTCTGTAATTTTCCTTCTTTTCGGATGACACTTTTTTGATATCAATATTATTTTGGTGGTACATACATTCTTCGATTTGTCCAGTATTTTTCTAATTTTCCAAAAATTCTATCACTCTATAGTAAAATTGTTTTGGGTTAGTCTAGAATTTTCAGCTAATACAGTAGAAATCGGATAGCACGAAATCGAAGGGAACAACAAAATATTTCGCGTTTTCAGAATTTCAAAGAGACATTGGAACTAGGAACCAAATAATGTTCTTGTTATCCGATATTTCGTCTTATCTCTTTTCGTATCACCTAAATTCCATTGTATATCCTTAAATGCTAGCCAATTGTTTGCCTTGTTCTGAATTCTATACAAACGGTATCGCTTTATTTTAGTCAAATTGAAATATCGTTGCAAACAATGCACATCAGGAAACTTCTTCCACTTAATAAAATGAAACCTGTGTTGTTCTCACAACTACCCCCATTATATTTAAATTTAAAAATGACTAAGAGACATTTAGGTCTGAATTTTTTCGATAATACGCATCAGGCACCAGGGCATGATCTCATTACTGTTTGAATTTCGAATAAACGAAGTTCCGTTGCATCGTCAACATTATTCTGTTTGTCAATCTGAGGGCCATATTATTTACCAGTGCCCAGTATTTAATGGAATGGAGGTAGAAAAACGTCGAAAAATAAGACGGTGCTTTAAATGCTTCAATGATTCATATCCAGTCTTCCAATGTTCATCCAAACGACGATGCATAAAGAGCAAGGGATGACATCACACTCTCGTCTGCTTAGAAGAAATCGAGAAACTATCACACAAAAATGATGAGTCAGCAAAGAATGTCGAGAAAGAAGAACTAACAAGCCGCTTTTAGAGCAACGGAGATCAACATGTATTACCTACTGAATTAACCGAGGTAATCACTGCTTCGGGTCAAACAATGCAATGCCGATCACTGCTAGATTCATGTTCGCAAGTATGTTTTATAACCGATTCTTGTTTTTATTGTTTAGGGTGGCCACGGAGAAATGGGCGAATGTCAATTAAATGCCTGGGACAAGTAGAAGCTGGTATTACCAAAGGAATGGCTCACATTTACATTAAATCACCATCAGGGCAAATTTATTCACCTAAAGTTTTCATTTTAAATCACATAACTAAGCTTCCCAACATCAATATCGACTTGTTCCTGCTCGCCAAGTTCAAGCACTTACAATTAGCCGATCCGTGTCGATAAGTTCTTCGATATTTTGGTCGTTGAGGAACTTAAGCAGCATCTTCATGACACTCTAATGCTAAAAAACAAAATATTTGGATGGTTTGTGGCAGGAGCCATTACCGATAACCCAACTAAGATAATTCAATGTGGTGTTGTACAAACAGCGTAGAAGAATTTAATATCGATGAAACTCTCAAGCGATTCTGGGAGATAGAAGCAATTCCGAAGAAGAACTGTGTGAGGAAATTTTTTCAAAATATGTTCCAAAGAAGTTCAGATGGGCGGTGCCAAGTCCGATGCCATTTAAAGCCGATACGTCGAAACTAGGGTGTTAATACGGCTATCCAACGATTAAGAAGCAAAGAACGTCCATTTAGCCGAGGCCACGAATTCCATAAGATGTACGCCAAATTTATGAATGACTAACTCACCCTAAGCTACATGGAAGGAATAACAGATACAATGGCCAAAGATAACGTTTTTTCTTTTTCTCCATCACGGAATCATTAAGGAGGATAGCTCACTTCGGCTTAAACAAGTTCTGTATACTCTATGCAATAATCCTGATATTACGAGAACATCTGATAATATTTTCTGCTAACATTAAAAAAATGTATAGACAAATCCAAACCAAATTTCAAAAAATTGTCTAGAGAAACACACCATCATCTCCTATAAGATATTTTAATTTACTAACAGTCACTTATAGGTTAGCATCAGCTCATTATTTAGCTACATGAGTCCTGAAGCAAGTAGCAGAAGAGGTGTCATCACACTCTAAGATCGCTAACAGTACCGAAAGGTTCATATATACAAAAGATGGCCACCGATGGCCACCCCAACAACGATGTTAAAAACGACTTTCGTATATAGATGATGTTACCGTATCTACTCATACATACCTGAAAATATAAGATAAATCAATAATTGTTGAATTATATAAACTTAAAATACTTAGCTTTATAGTCCACTGCTCTAGATTAGATGAAGTTATTTGTTTCTATTTTTTTTTTTTTGCCTAAACATTTTGATCTGTCAAAATGAGTACTGTCAAATTAGAATTAAATTTCACTTACCTAAAATTTTGTGTACTAAAGTAGACTTACATAAAAATGTGTATACATGTAAACCACTTAAGTAAATGTATACTATTTGTTCATAGATGGCGAAGTTAAATACTTTCTTTTTTTTTTTGGCATTCCCATTTTGTAAGGCGAGCAACAGACAAGCAATAAAATTTAATAAAAAAATTCATAAATATTTTTTTTTTATAACAAGTATTTGTATCGAGGAAGTGTCCGGTTTGTAAGTTTGTGCTCAAAATAATCGTTGCGGAAGCACAATAAATTTCATGGTCCTTCGAGCCGGATAGAATACAAGCTATCCGGAAGGTAATTAAGTGTTGTATGTGCAATTGAAAGATTTTATTGGGTACCATTTTGAAAAAAAAACTACTAAAAATCTCACGTGTTTCAACAGCAATTTTGGAAATTTTATGTCCACAAATTGTTTGTGAGTTAGTAACACGTAGTTTTCCAATAAGAAGTGTGAGACAATTAATTTAGTGCAATAGTTCAGGGCAGTTTGGTAAAATTATAGTGACAATGAGTCCTGAACAACAAATGGAGATTCATGAAGCCACGCGGAATTCTTTACAAGCACAAATGGATAGAAAACCGATGGTAAGGATATTGATGCGCTACAAACACAAATGTTTCAAGTGGATCCTACTGTGCAATCAACGGCTGTCGAATTCAGCGAATTGTTCTACAAGGTTGATTCAAAGCTTAGCAAATTTATAAGACGATGGAATGAACAACGGGAGGCCGATGGAACCAAGGTAAATGACACCATGTCGACGCCATTGTCAATGCCAAATACTCATATGGACATTAGGTTGCCAAAGAAAACTATTGAACGACTTGCACTTGAAGATGATTCACAACAGTAATCTGGCGGCATTGCAAAAATTCACATATTCGAAGGGTTATCTGCGTGATGAAGCTGCAAACCTTATTAAACATTTTCCAGTGACCGAAGCATTCTACTTTGAAGCTTTTAAGAAGCTGGTTGATCGATACGGAAGAAAAAAGCATACCACCAATGCTTTGATACGGAGTTTTTTGGATCGACCAATTATAAAAATTGCTACTTCATGTCATATTAGGAAATTGTTGGATGTTTCAGACGAAACTATCCGTAGTTTAAAATCACTCGGAGAGCAAGCTGAGTCGAGAGACGTTTGGCTGCTTTTTTTAATGAAGGCCAAATTGGATCCAGAAAGCAAACTTCTGTGGGCGCAACATTCGTGTGAGATAGACAATCCATCCGTAGAGCAATTTTTTAAATTTTGGCTAAATATCTCTGATGTCTTGGAAGCTATGAAATGTGCGTCATCAAAGGACTATAGTTCCATCAAATCAACAAAAGCAGTAAAATGCTTATTATGTTCTGGTGAGCACTATTTATGTGACTGCAATAATTTTAAACAGATGTCGGTACGTGAACGCCGTGAATGTGTAAAGTCGAAGGGATGCTGCTTTAATTGTTTAAGAACGAACCATGCAGTATTTAAATGTAAGGTAAAGATTAGATGTGCAATCTGTAATCATAAGCATAGTACGTTGTTACACGTGGATGATGATGATGGACACAGGTGTCGTGTGACGAAGTGCAAGTCAAATTGAGATCGTTGTATCATCCGACAAAGGAAGTTTTGGTCGCAGCACTATAGCCTGAGGTAAATTTTGCAGTCGATTACCCAGTCATTCAATTGAATTTAATAACATAAAGTGCTCGGTATTTCTGGCCGATCCTGAATCTAGCAAGGGTGGTCGTATTGACATGATCCTTGGGGTGCAATTGGTGTTTGGGTCATTGATGAATGGTAGATTGAAAATTAACGATGATATGACGGCTGTGGAAACAATTTATGGATAGGTACTTGGCGGAGATAGGACACATGGGCACGAGATTCAGGCACATGTAGCTGAAGTGGATAATAACTCAATTGATAGAATAGATGAGTTATTGCAAAAATTCTGGCAGGTGGAAACAGTACCTGAATGTAAGAAATTGACTGCAAATGAAGTTTCCTGTGAAGAGATATTCCGAACAACCACCAGCAGGAACGTTTTGTTATAAGATTACCGGTCAAGCAAAATATTAATGAATTGGGTATTTCGCTAAATTTAGCATTAAGCAGGCAAGCATCATTAGAAAGAAGGTTTGATCAAAATCAACAATTTGCCAGTGCATATAAAGATTTGATAAAGGAATACGTTGATTTAAGTCACATAATTCAAAGTAATAGTGAAGATTCTAAAAATTATTTACCTCATCACGATGTAATAAAGGAATCTAGCACAGCCACAAAACTCCGCGTTGTGTTCGATGGCTCGGCTAGAACTGCAAGTGGAATGTCATTGAACGAGTCATTGATGGCTGGTCCCATTCGACAGGCTTCATTATACCAAATATTGTTGCGATTCAGAGAGTACAAAATCGCTATGGTATGTGATGTAGAAAAAATGTACCGTCAAATTTTGGTACATCAGGATGACCGCAAACTTCAGCAGATCGTTTGGAGAGCAAAAACAACGGGACCTATGAATTATTTTGAACTGGTTACCCTGACTTATGGATTGAAATCAGCTCCATACCTTGCAACACGGGTGCTGGAGGAATTGGCATGCGTGAATGAGAACAAATATCCTGATATTTCAAGTATATTACGAAAGCATACGTACATAGATGATGTTATGACTGGTGGGAGTACACTAACTGAAGCCATGGAGAAGAAACAGAATTTAATAAAGGTGCTAGCTAGTGCCGGTATGAGGTTGAGAAAATGGGTGTCCAACTCAACAGAATTATTAAAGGTAATTCCCGAGTGCGACAGGGAAATTCTAACGAAGCAAATTGAAGATGAGTCAGTTACAACAAAGGTTCTGGGTTTGCAATGGAACCCAGAAGAGGATGTTTTTAGTTACAAAATTGATCTTGGTGAATATATTCCGATAAAACGAGGGCTGTTATCATAAAGTAGTCGTATTTTCGATCCACATGGTTGATTGACACCAGTGGTCATACGAATTAAAATAATTTTCCAACAACTTTGGTTGAAGGTAATTAGCTGGGATGATCCATAACCAGGAGTAGTTGAGTCATATTGGCTCGCAATTAGAAGTAAGTTACCAGAGTTAAGATTGGTGAAGATTCCGAGATGGCTACAAATAACAAGCGGCACTGAATTGCACGGATTTTGTGACGCTAGTAAAATTGCTTATGCCAGCGTAGTATATGCAAAACATCAAAACCTGCAAGGCGAGTGGTGCATTAAATTAATTGCTGCTAAATCCATAGTCGCGCCTATTAAAACGTTGACAATTGCACGTTTGGAACTATGCGCCGCATTACTTTTGGTCCAACTGATGAAATCAGTAGAAGAGTCATTATGTACAACCATACACAATACATATTATTGAACAGATTCCACAATCGTGCTGGACTAGCTGTCAGATGTGCCAATTCGCTAAGGGGTTTTCGTGGCAAACAGAACATCAAAGATATTAGAAGATACACGAAGAGAAAATTGGTTTCATGTTCCAACAAAGAATAACGCCGCTGACTGTGCCTCAAGAGGTTTATGGCCGGGAGAACTAATCAACAACAATTTATGGTGGAATGGTCCAGCATGGCTGATGAATAAAGAAGAATGGCCAAAACAACAACGTCCATAAACAAAAACGACGTCATGTTTTGCTAACATACAAGAAAACCAAGATTGGCTAGAAAATTTATCTTCACGAGTTTCATCCTTCTATACTATACTGTTAAAATAGTATCGCGACTAAAATGAGTACTTATAAATGCAATGACGAGCAATAGAAATAACAAACTCATGGGTCCCGTACAACGTGAAGAACTGGTTGAAGCTGAATTGGATTGTTAGAAACATCTGCAGACACGATTATTGAAAGAAGACATTGCAAATCTAACAAGGTCACTACCAATAAAATCAAACCTAAGTTTTTTAAATCCATTAATTGACAAAGATGGTGTTGTTCGAGTTGGCGGTCGTCTACAAAACGCTAACGTTGCCGAAAGTGTTAAGCACCCTATCATTGTACCAGCATAAACAAAATTAGCGAAACGTTTCATAAAATATTATCATTCAAAATAGCATCAAGCGGGTTCACAGTTGCTTCTTGGATTATTGAGGCAAAGGTACTGGCTCATGGCAGGGAGGGACCTCGTTAGAATGGTAATATGAGAATGCGTTACTTATTTCAAAATGAATCCGGTTTCAATGGGTCAACAAATGGGTAATCTACCAGCAGACAGCGCATACAGAGTCGCGCATCTACGTCCATTTATAAAGGTTACTGTAGATTTCGCCGGGCCTATTATGGGGTATCTCAAACAAGCACGAGGGCTAAAATCAATCAAAGATTTATATTTGCCTGTTCGTTTGCGAAAGTACCAAAGCAGTTCATATTGAATTAGTGTCGGATTTGACGACAGGCGCATTCTTGGCGGCTTTTCGTAGATTTGTGGGTCGCAGGGGACTAAGCATAGATGTCTTATCTGATTGTGTAACTAACTTCATTGTGGCCAACAAGGAATTGAAAAAATTATTTACATTTATTAAAAATAACACTAACGAAATTTATTATGTTTTATTAAAGGATAACATCAAATGGCATTTTTTGCCTCCAAATGCTCCACATTTCGGAGGCCTCTGGGAGGCAGCCGTTAAGTTGTTTAAATTTCACTTTAAAAGAGTGGTCGGAACTACAATTATGAAATTGGACGAGATGATGACCCTTGCTGTTGAAATTGAGGCTATCATGAATTCACGACCCTTGTGCGGTTTACCTAATGACGTATATGACATTTTAACGACAGCTCATTTTTTACTGGGGCATTCGATGGTATTGGTTCCTGAATATAATCTTCGAAAATGGCTGATGAACAAATTGGATATTGCCTTACAAGCAAGCAACACACAAGCAATAAAATTTAATAAAAACATTGATATTTTTTTTACAACAAGTATTTGTATCGAGGAAGTGTCCGGTTTGTAAGTTTGTGCTCAAAATAATCGTTGCGGAAGCACAATAAATTTCAAACGATATTATGCGAATTTTGATTTAAGTACAAACACTGTTGTTCATTTATCAACCGTGCAACCTAACATATTTTCTACTTAATTGAAAGATTTTCGTTCTTCCACAAACTCCAGCGCACAGTAGCAATTGTCTCAAGTAACGAAAATTCATAACCAGAAACGAAGCCTGTTTCACATTTGCAAGTACGACCAAAGGAATCATTTTTGGCAGAAGATTCAAGATATACAAAAATCGAAACCAATCAGGCCATCTAGCAGCCTAAAATCGTCCATTTATTGACGAGTTTGGAGTTTGACGATTGGGGGAAAGATTCGGGAATTGCGAAGTTTATAGTAAAAATAACAACATTTATTTAGAGTAAAAACAGTCTACAGTTTTACTGAAAGGAGCTGGTCGTGTGACCAGTTAAAATTAAAAGTTCGAGAGACTTACGTCTTGATAATATCTCACGTTATGTGCAATCCTAATTAGCTTTTAATCTAAAGTTTGGAAAGTCTTTATAATTTTTAGGTTGTAGGTTTCCGACAAAATGACCACATTTTTGAAACAACAGAAAAATTATGGATAATGGATGTACCAAACTACAACTGAATTCAAATATATGCAATCCTAAGTATCTTTTTATCTGCTTATGCTTAAGACTAGGCCTAGTCTAACTTTAAGTAGGTTTCCGATAGAGTAACCGCATTTTAGGAACAGAAGGAAAATTCTGGCAAAATCTATATACCGCCAAACTAGTACTAAATACAAAAATGTGCAGTTCTTATTATGATTATGGAGTGATCTTCTTTTCACCTAGGTTTGTGATTTTTTTTGATTTTCCTGTAGGTCAGGCTTAGGCTAACTAATAACAAGTTTCTCTTAGAGTAACCAATTTTTAGAAAATTGAATTGCTTCAATATTGCTAATATAATATATTGTTTCTAATATCGTAACTAAACTGCCAAAGTTAATAAAAAATGACAAATAACATCCATTTGTTCCAGATGTGCACCAACTGATTTCAGTTCTTTATCTGATTCTTTTGTTAAATGTAAGAAGATGTTTGTTGATATTGTCCCGTTCATTATACCTCATAGTTAATAATTGTTTACGCAACAATAACTGGCTAGCGATACTGTTACGTTACAAAATTTGTTCAATGAGTCAATCATGTAGAGTAGTTTTAACAACAATTCAAATGACAACAAATTTTCTGCCTTATATGTCTATAAAATATTTTCGAAGAAACGCTTAAAGACATTTAATTAATACCAAAAACTTTTGTTTACAAAGCTCAAACACAAAAACAATCCTAAAGGCACCATAATCTCGTAATCACAGTTGCAAGGTAGCAACATTAAAATTGCTTTCTTCTCAAATTTCTAAACATTCTGGTACGCTTGTCACAATTATATTAATATGCCGCTTGAACCGTTGCTATGTGCATAGCTTTCCATAATTCTTGACATATTTTATATACAAATACGAGTATTATTAAACTTGTATAATATAAAAAACAAATTTGCAAATATATTTATTAATATTTGATTAGGTACCATCATCTTAGGTTATGACTCAGGTCTTTCAAATTTTTTATTTTTGTCTTTAAAAAAATATGAATTTCCCATTTGAGAAGAATGTACACCTATGTAAGTAGTAGAAGGTATTTTAATTCAATCCTCAAAATTAAAAACAAATAACCAAATAAATATAAAAAACATTGAGTTAGACAAACGTACCTACATACATTAGATGTATGTACTACAACGTACGATATGACTTTATTCAAAGAGAAGGCACCAAAATGAAATCTTATTGTGCAAATGTTTGCGTTTTGGTTTATACCTAACTTTTTGTCGTTCGGTATGTGCTATGCATACATTCTATGGTTTAGTTTTTAAAGTAAAAAGTTTAATAGGTAACTAGAAACTTAATAAAATAAAAATAAATAAGAAATACAGAATTTAATGATATAAATTATGTTATTACCATTTAATATTTACTTTAGGAATCTGTTTACGAACTTGAGAACTGCAAAATTATATTTGTATTTGTTCTATACAGAGCTTTTTTCAAAAAACAGTAGTCAGTTCAATTTATTGGTTGTCAAAAATAAATCTCCTAATAGTATTAAAAGAATAAAACGGCATGCATTCTGGGTGATTGTGTTTTACTTGTTCGATTTTCCCTCTTGTGTGCGAAGGTTGGTACTACTATTTTAAATTTTCGAAGCTCTTAACCATGCGCTTGTTTTTTTTTTTTTAATTATTCCAAAATAGGACAGCGAACAGACAAAAGTCCAGTTATGCGCTGCCTCTAAATAGTATACAAAAAATTTTAACTAAAAATACAATAACAATATTAATATTAATAATAATAGCATATTAATTAAAAAATTTAAAAATGTAGATAGATATGCAAATAGTGTTCAATAATAAATATATACAATTAAAAACTAAGTAGACAACACAATATAGAGTAAATATCAGCTTACACATAAGATTAGAATGGCTGCAATTCTTTAAATCACACATAATATTAGAATGGATGCAATTCTTTTACACCCACACATATATCGATCAAGCACTAAACGATTGAATAGAACAAAGCACCATAGATCTAAAACTTTTAAAAGAACACAGGAATAAATCTCATTCAAGAAAAAAAAAACGTTATGATTTGACTGCAACCTGGATAATGGGTTTGCAAAGCCAAGATTAGTCCTTGAGAAGAAAGGAAGAAACAACATTGCATTTCTAACTCTGCGGAACGGTGCATAAAAATTAAAACAAGATAATGAAGATGCCTCACACAGGTTATTAACTAGTTTATAAAGAAATGTTTCATCGAAGAGCAGTCTTCTGGAATCAAGCGACTATAATTCGAATATTTTAAGCCTGACTTTGTAACTAATATGACCACTAAACGGTATACAATCATTCAAAAAAATATTGAATAACCTAAGCTTGTTTAATTTGGCTTGGTTATCACAATAGTGGTTTTAGTTGTCATAATACTGGTTTTGGTTAATTTGGTTATAAATTGCGATCGTTAATTTTAATTGTATATGTTTCATATTACTAAATTAGCTTAGTTGCTTTTTTTTAATAGTAAAATAACCACACATAGTTCAATTTAACCTATTGATACTAATCAATTGAACTACATGCTTTGTTATAGATGAAAATTTATAAATGTGCCGTATTGCTGGCTATACATGCATAGATTAAATTTACTTATGAGTAAGTTTAATAATTATAAAAAAAATTTAATGTCCAAAAAATGTTAGAATCTTGCATTGTCATCAGAGTTAAGCCTGCATGCAAAATTTCAGCTCAAAAAATCAACCGTCTTAAATAAAAAATCTAAAGTAAATCGCTCTTAGCGGCCGCCAGTCGCATGTGCTATATTCCGCAGACAACCGAGGATGTAGTGGCAACCGCCATACCACAATGAAAATAGATCTCCGCAATTGGTTTCGAAATTCAAAAAAATTACCAGTAGCCATCCTTACTGTATATATCCATCATATATGTAAATCAATTTATTGAAAATGATATGTTTTGTGAGATCTTACAAGTTCTATAGAATAACATAGTCAAACTATACTCCGTAGTCAATTCGACTTACATATATACAATAGCTTTAGAGTGATCACAAATATAATAAAAAAATTCCAATGTTACCTCACTTGGAGCGCCACATTCTACTCGCTGTAAAAATACAAAATTTTTGGTTTTACCCAGCAAACGTGAGTTCACTAGTTACTACTACAATCATAAAATTTTTGTATATATAGTAAAACAACATTTAGAATAAAAGTAAATATATTTAACAAGTTAGATGAAACCGAGCTATGTTATGCATAAAATTTCTAATTTGTACTCTTTTCCACAATCTATATGCGCATTGCAAATTTTACTGTAAATCAAAATATGTAATTAGAGAGAGGAAAATATTTTTTTTTTTTCATTTTTTTTTTTTTTCAACAGTTCGACACTCTATTCTAAGACAGACATTCGTCAGTAGTATACAGTTTACGTTTATGTGTCGCGTGTCAGGAAACAGTGTGGTTAATTGCAAATGTGCAAATCTTTATTTTAAGTAATCCCTAAAATTAGTAAGTATAAATACATAATAACATACAATATACAAGTTGATACAATATAATTTAAGTTTGTTATTCGCCATAAAGGAATATTTGTTAAATATGTCCCAAAAATCGATTTCAAATCACGTATCTAAAGAAAAATTATTGTACAATAACGACGTTCAGCGGTATGCAAATTTCAATGTGTTCGCGAAACCATCAACTTCTTTTGCAATTTGCGAAAATAATCCGGACCAACAAAGTGATTCGCAAAATGAAACGTACAATCAAGAAGTGAGTGATGACAGTGATGTCGAAATATGTCATAATAATTCTTACGACCTTAACACTCTCTTTCGCACTCCGTAAATGAATTTTGAAACCTTTTGTAGAAAAAGTAAAAAATTTCAAGCAAATAGAATTAAAATTGGTGGATTGGAAACAATAAAATTTTTTGAAATTCGCTTCTTCGTATGTGATAGTCCAGCCAGAGCTTTCATAACTGGTACCCAATATCCAACAGGAAAGCACAGCTGTCCCAAGTGCAGTCAGGTAGGAATATATAAGAATAAGATAATTTCATTTCAAACGACGAAAATAGCCAGTGAAAGAACTGATCAGATGTTTAAAGATAGAAGAGATCAAAAACATCATCAAACTAAATTTTTTACTTCTAAAATTGTATTAGAAGACATCGGTATACGAATGGTATCTCAGTTTCCAATCGATCCTATGCATATTGTCGATTTAGGAATAACGAAAAAAATTGTATCATTCATTTCTAAAAATAAAGTCCCTGGATATAACGTAGACGTTAATGCAATCAACGAGAAGCTTAAAATATTTGCAAAATACACACCATCAGAGTTCGGTAGAAACTGTCGAACTTTGAATGACTTTGCTTTATGGAAAGCTACGGAGTTCAGACAATTCCTCATGTATAGTGGTATAGTAGCTCTAAAAGATGCCATTGATGACAATATGTATTATCACTTGTTCTTGTTGCACTGTGCTATAAGACTGCTTTCTCGCAAAGAAATCTGCAAAGAAAACGTTTACGTAGCTTTTCAAATGCTCAGTGAATTCGTAACAATGTTCCCAGTAGTATACGGTGAAGACAAAGTCAGCTTTAATGTTTATGCTTTACTTCATTTACCGAATTGTGTGAAACAATTTGGTACAATGGATTCTTTTTCAGCATATAAGTACGAAAATTATATGCAATTTCTTAAAAAAATTATTAAGAAACCGAACAAAATAATACACAATACAGATTTACAGAAGATTGAAAGAAAGAAATTCATCTGGATGTCATCCGCAACTGTCAAAATTTAATGTCTTCGAGGATTCCAGCACACACGTAAAAGATTGTTATTGTCTCATTCAAAAGAACTTTGTTTTTAAAGTGATTGCGCTCGGTTCAAAAGAAAACAAGCCAATTGTACTAGGTTACTCGTTTAAGGAAATTACAAATTTTTTTACAAAACCATAAGAATCTGCAGATGGTCTAGGAGTTATTTTATGTAGCGGGCTAGACGCTACAATAAAATTATTCGCAAAAAATGAAATTGTGTATAAATAATTCTGTATCCCGATAGACGAGAAATTTATACTCATTCCAATATTACATCAACATTTCGTACAATTTTCGCACTAATTTTTGTTATACTTTTATTTTATAAATATTCTTTCATTAATATCAATTAAAAATACTTGTCTTAAACTTAGCATCACTAAAAGGAATTAAATAAAATCACATCTATAAAAACTATATCTAAAACATGGCCGGGACCAGTAAAAATAGTAAGCAAACACATTTACACTACAATGCAAAATATGTTTAACATTTTATTACAGATCCATTATCACCAATTAAAAACAACTATTGGAATAATTGTAATAGTACAAATATTTCAGAAGGTTTTATAACGTCTACAAAAAAAACGTTTGAGTCGCAATTAAACGATTTAAATGGAAAACTGAATGCAGCCAGAGTAATAACGCAACTATACCCTAAAAAATTATCACCACAACTAGTTCCAGAAGTAATACGAATCAACCCAAAAAGTAGTCAACCTGGTTTATTTCGTCCAAAACGGCATCTATTCAAAGAAAAGCGGTACAATCCAAGTGCAGTCCCAGTAATCACACCAATTCCAGAAGAACTACGAGATACTAAGATACTAAGTCGTTGATCTACTGCAATTGTTTTAAACCCGGGACATTTGGGCATACAATTTAAGAGACTGCGTCATTTGTTGACTCCCGGAGCAACCATACGCTGATCCGTAATTTATACGCCAAAGACTTAAAATCGAAGTTTGATTGTTCGTTTGATTCCGCAACCGTTGAACCCGATGGCAATAAGGACGAATTTATCTCCGAAAATGTATTATTGCTCCGTGACATTTTATGTAAAGAAGGAAATCGTCTTGTAATCGAAGGTGACCTGAAAAATATTTAAGCGAAGCCAAACAATGTCAACTTCGATGGCTTTGCTGTCAGCACATTTCGATGTTTTCGCTTCAAGTGTATGGCATAGTTAGGCAAATGTACCCTAACAAAAATTAAGATTAAGCTCACCGCTTACACACCCATCAATATTAGACCGCAAACCGTATCGCTTTCGCAAAAAGGTCGATCGTAAACAATAATGTAGACGAATTATTACAGTATGGTATTATATGATCTTCTGAATCTCCGTACCCTTCACCAATTTGTTTTTGGTGTAAAAGGAGAACGGCGAGAGTCGGCGAAGAATTTTACCCACCCGACTACAGTAATCGAAGTTCGACGTATTTTGGGATTTACCGAATTTTCCCGACAATTCATTACAGACATTTTGAAGCCTTGTGATTACCAACTCATTACGAAAATCCAAAGAGAAAAATTTTAATTGGGATGAGCAGCCGCTTCTGTGGATTAAGAGAGACATTTATTGATATGGAATTTCATTCTATAAACCAGCTCTAATCCGAAAGCTAGCTTAATTGCAAAAGATCGTTACGTCTATGAATTGGAAAGCTCTACCCCACAAATCCCAAATAACCAAATGTACCTGCAGTCGCAAAATCCTGAAAAACCAAATTCAGTTTATAGCTACGATCCTGAATTATGTGCAATAAATAATTTCCCTAAACATAATAGACCACACATTTGGACACAATCAAAATTCACAAAGATTTCCAACAAATACTCGTATTTGCTGGAACTGTAATCTTCCTGGTCATTATTTTCGCCGCTGCAAATCGAGGTTGAGGAAATTCTGTTTCGCATGTGGAAATGGGGATACGGCGTATGTCGAGTGCTCGAATTGTAATCCTACAACGACGGGTAACTGACCGGGGAAGATTTGGATCCCGCGGGAGAGCAATCATCAGAACTCCAGCATCCCGCGCATAACTTGTTGGAGTAGAATTGGAAATAAAAGAACGCATCCACTAAGATATGTCAAACGCCATATTGTACTAAATAAAGTTTTCTCATTCTGTTTTATAACGTTGAAACAACAACTCGTGTTTTCCTTTCAATATCACATCAGGTTATGGGCCCAGGCTTACGCCCCAGAATTGAAAGATCGATCATATGGAGGATAATAGTGTTGTTTAAAATTCAATTTATAAAACTATAGATTAATTCAGTTTGTTTAAAAATAAAAATAGAATTTTTTTTTATATAACCACGTTTATTTTTTAACCTTATTTTTTTTAAAAAATGGCTTCTGGAAACGCTGTAAGTGTGTCACATATTGAGAAGTTAAAAGGCCGTGATAACTACAATGATTGGAACTTTGCGATGCAAGCGTCACTTCAATTAGAAGATTTGTGGGAATGCGTATCTGGTGATTTTAAAGTCGAAGCAAATGTGGATGCGAAGAAAAAGGATGTTAAGGCTAAGGCAAGATTAATTTTGTCAATTGAACCGGTGAACTATGTTCACATTCAATCTGCAGATACAGCCAAAGATGTCTGGGAGTGTTTGAAAGCTGTTTTTGAAGATACCGGCCTTACGAGAAAGGTGGGTTTATTAAGAACATTAATAACAACGCGACTAGAAGATAGTACATCAGTGGAAGCGTATGTGAACACAATAATGACAACTGCTCATAAATTAAACGGAATTGGGTTTAAGGTAAATGAAGAATGGATTGGTGCATTGCTGCTTGCGGGTCTACCGGACGAATATGGACCAATGCTGATGGGAATTGAGAGTTCAGGGACCATAATCACTGGGGATTATGTCAAAACAAAGTCGTTACAGGATGTTAAATTACCCATATCCACAGGAAATCACGCAGATCATCAATCAGCCTTTTTTGGAAAGAAGGTTAATTTTAAAAGGGGACCACGGTGCTATCGATGTAATGAGTTTGGTCATATTGCGGCAAACTGCAACAACAAGAATGTTGGAAAGTCATTTAATGATTCGAAGCCAATTGAGAAATCCGCTTTCACCACAGCCTGTGCTAACGGTGATTTGAATGTCAATGAATGGTATATTGACTCTGGTGCTTCTGCGCACATGTGTAAGCACGGTATTTGGATGCGTGACGTGAAGGAATCAGCAGGTAGAGAAATTGCTTTGGCCAATAACTCAAAAATTGAAGTGAATGGGATTGGTATGGTTGATTTGCTTGCTAAAAGACACAATAATTTGCACATGTTAGAAATAAGTAATGTGCTTCTTGTACCAAAATTGTCAGCAAATTTGCTTTCGGTTAGTCAAATAACGAATCATAATCATAAAGTTGTTTTTGACAAATTTAGAGTAAAAATATTTGATCAAAATGGATCATTATTGGTAACCGGTAGTCGTGTAAATGACATGTATCAGTTGGACAAACTGCAAGATAAAAACAATGCTACCTTGCAATTACAGGAGGTTTCTAAATCATTCAATTTGTGGCATCGTCGATTGGGTCATCTAAATCTAAATAGCATGAATTTATTACGTGATAAATATGCTGATGGCGTTAATTTTAAAAATTCTTCAAACGAGATTTGCATAAACTGTGATAAAGGCAAACAGCATCGGCAACCATTTGGAAATTCCGAAAAAAGGGCACAGAATTTCCTGGAACTTGTGCATTCGGATTTATGTGGTCCAATGGAAACAAAATCTCTTGGCGGTAATAGATATTTTTTGACATTTTTGGACGACTATTCGAAGAAGGTTTTCGTTTAGTTTTTGGAAGCTAAGGACGAAGTGGTTGATTCGTTCAAACATTTCAAATCGTATGCGGAAAGGCAAACTGGACAGAAGCTGAAAACTCTACGTTCCGATAATGGATCGGAGTATATTAATAAATCCATGATTAATTTTATGCGGCAGGAAGGAATACGACATCAGACAACAACTGCGTACTCTCCTGAACAAAATGGAACGGCAGAGCGAATGAATCACACATTAGTAGAGAAGGCGCGATGCATGTTGTCCGATGCAAAGTTATCAAAAATATACTGGTCGGAAGCAATAGCTACAGCTGCTTACCTCGTAAATCGTTTACCGAAGAAAGGCCTTGATAAGACGACTGAAGAGATTTGGACTGGAGTGAAACCGGATTTGCGTCACTTAAGAGTTTTTGGGGCAAAGGCTCTAGCACACATTCCAAAACAAAAACGTAAAAAGTGTGATTTAAAATCTGAGGAATGTATTTTTCTGGGTTATTTCGAGAATTCAAAGGCTTATCGATTATACAGTGAACAAAAGGGTGAAATATTAAAAAGTCGCGATGTAATTTTCATTGAATCATCTATACCAGTAAGTACAAACGATGATCATGAAGTGGGGGAATCATCAAGCACGACTCTAGATTGGAATATAGATGAAGTGGGGGAAACATCGAAGTTCATGGAAGCTCCAGCAGCTGATGAAGAATTATGTTCCAATGTCGAAGAGAACAATAATGAGGTTAAAGAAGAAGAAACCAACAAGCGTGTCAGGAGACTGCCAGCAAAATTGAAGGATTACGATCTCAATTACAATGCAAAAGTGTCTGAAGTGTGTTTGGAACCCTTGACATATGAGGAAGCCATGAGTAGCTCTGAATTTGTTTTGTGGAAAAAGGCGATGCAAGAGGAGTATGATTCTCTTATTGAAAATGGAACCTGGACCTTAGTGGATATTCCATCGGATAGGAAAGCAACCAAATGCAAGTGGATCTATAAAACAAAGTGCGACGGCAGTGGAAATATAAACCGTTATAAAGCTCGGCTTGTTGTTAAAGGCTGTTCACAACGCGAAGGTATCGACTATAAAGAGACATATTCACCAGTTGTTCGTTACTCGTCCATTCGATACTTAATTGGTCTTGCAGTGAAGTTTGATCTGGACATTGATAATATAGATGCAGTTTCGGCGTTCTTGCAAGGTGAATTGCAGGAAGAAATATATATGTGTCAACCGGAAGGTTATAATAATGGTTCGTCGAAAGTTTGTCGTCTTAAGAAAGCATTGTACGGCTTAAAACAGGCGAGTCGTACTTGGAATAGCAAATTGGACAGTGTCCTTAAAGATTTCGGCATGAAATCTTCGTCAGTGGATCCTTGTATAAACCAAAAAATTGAGAATGAACAGATTTTGTTGGTAGCTGTGTATGTTGACGATCTGATGCTATTCTCGAATGACAAAATGTTAAAAGATTCGTTGAAACGAAAATTATCGAGCACATTTAACATGAAGGACTTGGGTGCAATTCAACAATGTCTAGGAATGCGATTCACTCGGGATCGTGAAGTTGGAAAAATCTGGATTGATCAACAACTATATATCGAAAAAATATAAAAAAAATATGGTATGGCTGATTGTAATTTAGTATTGACACCATTTGATGCAAATCAAAAGTTAACAAAAGATATGACACCTAAATCTGATGATGATGTCATACAAATGGAAAATGTTCCTTATCAGGAAGTAGTTGGGAGTATCATGTTCGCTGCTCAGGTTACTCGTCCGGATATTTGCTATGCTATCAGCACCGTTAGCAAATTCAACAGTAATCCTGGTCAGCCGCACTGGAACGTGGTTAAGAGAATCCTGAGATATCTTCGTGGTACTGTATCAGCCAAATTAGAGTTTTCAAAAACCGGTAATTCAGAGATAATTGGCTATTCTGATTCGGATTGGGCAAATGATATAGATGATCGACGATCAGTCACTGGCTACATTTTTAAGCTTCAAGGAGGAGCTATTTCGTGGAACAGCAAAAGACAGCCTACGGTGGCTCTTTCCACGACGGAGGCAGAGTACATGGCAATCTCAGCCGCAGCTCAAGAAGCTTTATGGCTGCGAAATTTTGAAGATGAGTTAAAGTTGAGCTCAAATCTGGATGCTACTACCATTTGTTGTGACAATAGGAGTGCTGTAAGTTTAGCTTCAACTGGTGCTTTTCATGCTAGGACAAAGCATATTGATATTCGACATCACTTCATACGTCAGCGGATTCAAGATAAGGAGATTCAGTTGACATCAGTCAGCACTGACCAGATGATTGCGGATGGATTAACTAAACTTCTTTTCAGCTGTAAACATTTATTATGTTTACACGGGATGGGGTTGGTGATGCAGTAATTGACAATTCTAGTAGGGGTGTTGGAGTAGAATTTGAAATAAAAGAACGCATCCACTAAGATATGTCAAACGCCATATTGTACTAAATAAAGTTTTCTCATTCTGTTTTATAACGTTGAAACAACAACTCGTGTTTACCTTTCAATATCACAACATAACTGCGTTCGGAGAAGCAAATCGAAAAGCTTGATTCCAGCGGTATTCAAGGCTGCGCATGTACCTCCTTCCTCCGGTCACATTGGAATTTTCCAGACATTGGAACGAATTCAGCAATACTACTTCTGGTTTGGTATGGCTGAAGACGTGCGTCAATCTGTTAATAACTGTAATCGTGTTAAAAACACTTGTGTTCTTATAGTTTTGGACCATTATTCCCAATGTGTACGACTAAAGGCATTTCGAGACGCTTCTACTCCATCGTTGTATAATTATCTAGAAAACAAAATTTTATAATATTATTCTCGGTTCCAGAAATTATTCTTTCTGACAATGGGCGACAATTTCAATCTAATCTCTATTAGTAATCATCTCAAGCAATATGGCATCAAACACAAGAAAACCCCGTTATATTCGCCTCAAAGCAATGCTTCAGAGCGAAGTGATCGTACTATTTGCAGACCATTCGTTTCCATTTGGGAGATAATCATATAAATTGGGACCTACATCTAGACCAGATAGCGTCAACTTGAAGAAACGTCTTACACTTATCCACTAAGTATTCACCACATTATCTGGTATATGGACAACATAAGGTGACTCACGGTTCGGACTACCACCTTAGACGATTGCTGCAATGTGAAAATGAGCACGAAGTAAGCATAAACTCACGATCCGCGCGATTGGATCTAATACATCTTAATGTACTAAAATCGGAACACGATTACAGTATACGAATTCGTATACTGTAATCGTGTTCCGATTTTAGTACATTATGATGTATGACAGGTCTATGGATCTGTAACTGCTGTGCCAACGCGTATTTAGATTCTATAATTATTTCCGTGCATTTCATAGAAAATTTGATTTTCATCAAATCGAATTTTTTATGAAATGCACGGAAATAATTATGGAATGCTTAAACAATTCATTGTTGGACAAATGGTGTTTGTTCGCAGCTACCTCGAAAGTGCGACATCAATACAATTTTCAGCCAAGCTGGCTCCAAAATTATACTTCCGCAAGTATCACCGGAAGGGTTGGAAACGTGCCTACACATTACAAGATGCACACAAAGGTACATGCACTTAAATCATTAACCAATATTTCTGAATTCAGCATTGATTGGCCTGGCTTATGAGAAACTCAAGGAATGGGTCTTTCCCACGATGTAAAGATGGCTGGTGCCATCTATACAGTTTATTTTTTTCGAAATAATAAATGAACATGTGAGAGGGGTATTATATTTATTGCTCAAAATATTACCGAAAATATTCTTGACCGGTAACGATAGATGGCAGTACTTGCGATGAGGAGAAAATATTTCTAAATACAGTTTTTTTCGAAATAATATATGAACGTTTGAGAGGGGTATTATATTTTTTGCTCAAATTATTACCGAAATTATTCTTGGCCGGTAACGATAGATGGCAGTACTTGCGATGAGGGGAAAATACTTCTAAATACAGTTTTTTGTTCGAAATAATATATGATCGTGTGAGAGGGGTATTATATTTGTTGCTCAAAATATTACCGACATTTTTCTTGACCGCTAACGATAGATGGCAGTACTTGCGATGAGGAGAAAATATTTCTAAAAACGAACGTCAAATAAATTTTTCAGTTTCCATTGAGTTGCCATGGAGAACGGACCTGCGGTGAATAAAAGTGGCGAAAATTATGTAAGTTAAGAGTTTTGTTTAAAGTTTTATTAAAAAAAAATGAATTTATTTTATGTTTATCTGTTACATTTCTAACTAAAATTAAATAAAATTCTAAATATGTAAATTACAATAGTCTCAAATAACTAGAACATTTTTGCGCATGTTCTTGCATGTTTTACATGTTTTTTCCTTTTAAGCTGATTTAGCGTCTTTAGGTGATGCGCGTGTTTGCAGTTTATATTGAGTTACAATTCTAGTTGTGTTATCTCTTTCCTTTTACAAGATCCGCGTACCGTGGGTCAGAACTTCAGGCTAATTGGTTGGACTCCGGATTGATTGATGATGACTTCTATTTGACATGGTTTTTGAATTGACCATTTTTTAGCGGTTTTGTTCTTAACAAAAGGATGAGTATAATGATGTTAATTATCGATATTATATCGAAGTCTACAAAGGCTGCTTCCTTATGTTTTGTGAATAATTTTGGTAGTTGATTTACATTATTTAGGTGCAGGTTATAAAGGTATCCTGGGTCGAATTTTACACCTTTATCTATTATATTAGGTTGTAGTACTGTTGGTAATACTTGTGATTTCCTAATATCTCTGCTGGTTGAAGTTTTATTGTTGATCTTAATTGTTTGATTGTCGTATTGTATTAGAAAGTTTCCCTCCAGGTGTTTGTCCGTGTTGTTGTAAAATATGTCTCCTTTAAAGTTGCTCAGGAAAATCGTAATGTCGTTTATGGTGTCGATTATCTGATTCTTGTTGAATTGGTAGCTACATTGAGCATCTAATCCGCTTATGAGCTGGTTGATGCAGTGGTCGGCTTTTAATTCTTCCAGACTGTTGATCTCGCAAAATATGGTTTGACAAAAAAGTCATTTCATTTTGGTTTACCAGAAGTTCTTTGTATTCCAGGTATATTTGTTTGTTGTTCTCAATCGTTGTTCTTACCATGACGTGATTGTATTCCTGTTTACTTGTTTTTGGTATAATTATAACATATAGCATTGTTGAATTTACTTTATTACTTTTTTGTTGAATATTAATTAATTCATGTAATATCTAATATGCTACCGGTGGTTAGACCATTTTAATTGTGTTTCGATTAACACGAGAAGTATATTAGTATTTACGAACAGTAATTCAACGAAACCGACTAATAGACAGAATCTATTTATTTAATTATATGATTTTAATATGTTCCGAAGATTGAAAAAGAATTCAATCCAGTTTCGAACTGATGAGCTTACGATTATAAAAAATCAATCTTCTCATCAGGCCGCGGCGACTGGACTGATTATACCACAATTTACATTCTATATTACAGAATGTGCTGTGCGTTAATTATTAGCGAATCATAACTAATATAGATGAATTCTCTTACAATTTTTCTTCTTCACAATATTCACACAGCTTTTATAACTTTAAAACTTTAAAACTTTAAAACTTTAAAACTTTAAAACTTTAAAACTTTAAAACTTTAAAACTTTAAAACTTTAAAACTTTAAAACTTTAAAACTTTAAAACTTTAAAACTTTAAAACTTTAAAACTTTAAAACTTTAAAACTTTAAAACTTTAAAACTTTAAAACTTTAAAACTTTAAAACTTTAAAACTTTAAAACTTTAAAACTTTAAAACTTTAAAACTTTAAAACTTTAAAACTTTAAAACTTTAAAACTTTAAAACTTTAAAACTTTAAAACTTTAAAACTTTAAAACTTTAAAACTTTAAAACTTTAAAACTTTAGAACTTTAAAACTTTAAAACTTTAAAACTTTAAAACTTTAAAACTTTAAAACTTTAAAACTTTAAAACTTTAAAACTTTAAAACTTTAAAACTTTAAAACTTTAAAACTTTAAAACTTTAAAACTTTAAAACTTTAAAACTTTAAAACTTTAAAACTTTAAAACTTTAAAACTTTAAAACTTTAAAACTTTAAAACTTTAAAACTTTAAAACTTTAAAACTTTAAAACTTTAAAACTTTAAAACTTTAAAACTTTAAAACTTTAAAACCTTAAAACTTTAAAACTTTAAAACTTTAAAACTTTAAAACTTTAAAACTTTAAAACTTTAAAACTTTAAAACTTTAAAACTTTAAAACTTTAAAACTTTAAAACTTTAAAACTTTAAAACTTTAAAACTTTAAAACTTTAAAACTTTAAAATCAAAAAAAATTTTATTAAACTTTTATTAAACTTTTATTAAACTTTTATTAGCCTTTTATTAACCTTTTATTAACATTTTATTAAACTTTTATTAAACTTTTTTTTTAAACTTATAAATTTTTAAATTTTTAGACTTTTAAACTTCTAAACTTTTAAACTTTTAAACTTTTGAGATTTGAAACTTTTATTAAGCTTTCAATATTTTTTTTGACTTTTATTAAGCTTTTAATAAACTTTTATTAAACTTCTATTAAACTTTTGTTAAACTTTTATTAAACTTTTAATAAACTTTTATAAAGCTTTTATTAAACTTTTGCGTTTAATAATTATCTTACAATCTTGCTCAAACAGTTTAAACTTTTTAAAGATGTCCTTACTTTGCATTGCTAATGTTTTAAATTGCTGTTTAAAAATCCGGCTACACTCAACAACAATTTCTTTAATTTTAGATTTTGATTTTTCATGATATATAGCACTAATAATATTCCCATCAAGATCGAATTCAATTGCATGACAGATAACTTGCAGGACATTGAACTGATTTTCATTGTTCACGATGCAACACAACTAGATGAATTGATACGTTTCTCCAAAAAATTACATCTGCTAGTAACTACTAGTAATTCATTGCGAATAGTTGCTGCATTGTCATCTTTCAACTTTATTACATCACGAGAATTAGTTCGAATTGAAGCTTCAAGTTCAGAAAATGTATCACACTTACTTGTAATCCTCTCTAAAACTGTATTTTGTGCTGCGATTTTCTCATTTAGAATTTTGGCCATATCAGGGTGGCTGGTGCGCAACTCAGCAATTATATCATTCCAGGCACTATTTACATTATTATCACTATGCGCACAAGAAGAATCCTGAACAGCAAGAAAAATTAGTTATACCCTTGTCAATGTCATTGACTTTGTGTTTTAACAAGTCATCACAGTTAGGAAGGTAGTGCTGCAAACATAGGTGAATGACATAATTTGCCTTGCACAATTTTTACAGTTAACCATTTTGACCAAATAATCAATATAAAAAATTATCTGAGCTGGATTATTGAGAACAGTAAATCAGTAGCGAAGGCTTTGCTCTCATCAAATAAGAACCTTTGTAATTTTTAACAGTATTTTCTGAAAAAGTACAGTTCTAAAGCCAATATGCCAATTTATTTTAAAGATTCAAGCAAGCGTTAAATGTGTTAGAAAATCGATGTTTTGTAGTTCTAAAAAAAAAAAATTTTAATCAAATGGATTTTTGTTTAATTCCCATGAAACTTTTATTCACATTTATTCGCCTTATTTAACAAAAAAGTCAAGAGACGTAAACAAATTTCCGTCAATATCATTGGCAACCCTTTTCTTACTTCTTGTCTATCACCAAAAAAACAAAAACAAATTACAAGAAAGATTTGAATGGAAATACAATTGTATTTTACTGCACGAATAATTAAAGCGACTTTTTTCGACTTTTCATATTATGTTTCCCCACACATTTATAGATTTCATCTATAACGAATTGTGTTGGTATAATAGTCACATTTACCCAGTTATTGATAGATTTGTAAAGTTTTTGTAGTTGTACCTAATGAGACAGAAACCAATGGCTTAATATTTTTATCGTATCTGTGCCTTTCTCACAAGTTCCATTGTTATTTTATGTAATCGTTTACATATATTTTATTTGGCACGCTTACCATATACGATTATATTCCATTATGTTGTATTAAAAAAAAAAAAACGTCAGATTCACCCATAGAGTGATCACGCACAATAAACATTTCTTGAAACTCTGCATTCAATAAAATTTTATCAATTATGTCAAAAATTTGAAGTATGCTGACAAGTCACCCTTTATTATTTTAAATTTACGTGAATAAATTTACACCCCTTAGAGTCTGATTCATTGTGATAAATCCAAGTGTTTCACAATAAAAATATTGTGTGTTTGAGTATTAACGTGTTATTCATTGCTGTTACTGCAGTAAAACCATTTGATTTAGTTAATGGATTTGGTTTTACCACCTGGACAATAACACCAAATATAATAATAAAATATTTATTTTTGACCCTGTTCTTAGATGCATGCATGCCCTTGAACCTTAATTCAATGCATGCATATTTTGTATTTCAAACACATATGTAACCGTAAATATGGGGAAAAATAAAATTCGCTTGGATCAGAATAAAACCATTTGTTTATAGTTGGGCACATTCGTGTAAAAAACCATTTTTTACATTTTACAAGTAAAAAATGTAATAATCTACGAATCTACGAATCTGATCGAATAATCATTTTCACATGAAAATTGTGGATATTTTTCTAAATACATAATTTGTGTATCTGTACCTTGACCTGTTTTTTTTATTTATTAGTTAATCCAACTGCCATCGTGCGTGCGTTATTTTCCATCAAAATCAGTAAAGATAAAGCCAAATTTCATCCAAGATGATCAGAACTTCCATAGTTTAAAATTTCTTATAATTATCGTTCAAAGTTTATCACAATCAGTTAAAAAAATCCAAGTTTCATCCTAATTGGCAACATTCTAGAACTTAATCTAAATTCATATGAGAATCGCATTTCATCGCACATGTCGAAATTCATAAGAATCAGTTAAGAATTATACAAGTTTCGATCGCATTTCCATCGCACATATCGGATTTCATCTAAATTGGTTAAGAATTATCCAAGTGTCACCCTAAATTCCCTCGCATATGTTGGATTTTATCCATACCAGTTAAAAATAAACCAAGTTATATCCTAATTGGCCTAATTAATACGCCATAACTTCATCTTAATTCGGTGTCATTTCAACCGTAAAATAACTGCTATTTTCTATCAATTTTTTACAAAAACCTTCGTATAACCGAACACCCTCACCGGAGTAACGTCCAAATCAATGGGGTTCTTTCTTTTGGATTGCTTGGCTGGACGGTTAATAAAAAAACTAAGTTGATGTATTCCTTCCGCGGCTGCGTCTGCAAAACCAACAGAGATTAACTACTATGTAGTTATATCAACCCAATGTGTATGTATGGAAGCTACCATCAGTCAATAATTCATGGCAGAAATCGACTTATCATATCAGAATTGGAGGTATTAAGTCAAAATTCGATAAGTTACGTTAGAATTTGAATTTTTATTCCCTAAAGATAGATTTTATATCAGGATTTTATAAATCAAATTAGTATAGAAATTCCGTGCAAATTTAAACAACTGACAAAGCTCTAGTTTAGTTAATTTTACTAGACTACACGGAATTCCTATACAGAATTCGATATGTAATGTCAGAATTTGAATCTCTGGTGTCAAAATTCACTATCTCTTGTCAGAATTCCATACTTCATGTCAGAGTTAGATACAAAATTCTAATTATCGTCAGTATTTATATTTATGCTGTTAGAAATCTATACCTTATGTAAGATTTCTTTGTCCTATGTAAGTTGCCACAGTTAGAATTAGAATTTGTGGTGCCAAAAATCAATGGGACAAGTCATGTCAGAATTGGAATTTGTGTTGTCGGAATTCGATATGTTATATCTGAATTTGATGTTTCATGTCCGAATTTTAAAATTTGATTTTAGAATTCGTTACATCATGCCAGAATTCCATGTATTGTGTCAGAATTCGATGTGAATAAATAAAGTTTAAAATTGTGAGCTCAGAATTCGATAAATCATGCCGGAAAACGATAAATCATAAGAAAAGTCAATATACCATACCAGAATTAAATAAATTATGTTAGAAATCGATATATTATATAAGAATTCGATGGGTTATGTCCAAATTCGATAATTTATGTCAGAATTTAAATTTTTCATGCCAAAAATAGATACTTCATATCAGGGTTGGATAAATTATAATAGAATTTGATATGTTTTATCAGAATTTGAATCTTTGATGTCAAAATTCGATATCTCATGTCAGAATACGATATCTCATGTCAGAATTTGATTCTTCATATCTGAATTTGAATTTTTGATGCCAGAATTCGAGTTATCATGTCAGAATTCCAAAATTTATGTCAGAATTACATACGCAATATCAGAATTTGTATTTATGATGTCAGAAATGTAATTCGATTTATCATGCTAGTAATCGATATGTCACATATTCGAGCTATTATGCAAGAATCCGATAAATTACGTCAGTATTTTGGTTACTTCAGAATTAGAATTGGTTACTTCAAATGTCAAAATTCGATTCGCCATATAAGAATTTACATTTTGGATGGTAACATATATATATATATATATATATATATATATATATATATATATATATATATATATATATATATATATATATATATATATATATATATATATATATATATATATATATATATATATATATATATATATATATATATATATATATATATATATATATATATATATATATATATAT